>VTPC01004084.1:0-39423 GCA_011009095.1 Ignelater luminosus
GAATTTAATAGACTGTTGATAAATCACTTTCCGAGATTCGATTTTTTATTCTTCCTCTATCGCATATTCATCTAAAATCTAGAAAACTGCCATAATTGATTGGTTGATCCAAAAACGTCAGTTTTTCAACAATTATTTTGAAATACCTATAAGCTGCATTCTCCAGGCTGTTATTGATTTTAAGGATTGCTTCCAGATTTTAGGAATATCACAGCTCTTAAGGGGGACGAAAGAGAAAGTTGTTTCATCGTACATTGTTCACTTTTGTGCTGATATGCAAAAATAGGTAATAACTTATAAATCAATAAATGCCCTTTTGTAAAGTAAAATTTAGAAAACTGTAGTTTCTTACAGATAAGATTTTATAATATCTTCTCACTGATAAACAATCCCTATTCTGCATAATTAGAAGATAGTTGTTGATAGGATAGACGGTTGCTAGCTGCTTCGCAAGCAAACTTTCCACTCCCTTAAAACATAAAATGTGGCATAGTTGTAACTTCAGGATTATAATTTGAATTGCTAAATTATGTATATTAATATTGGAAAAGCGCTAAACTTATGTTAGAATTTTCCATGAATATGCGTGTAAAATAAGAATTCTCTTTTTAACAGATTCAAATTATAAACTAGCAATATTATGATGTGATTTTCTTTAGGTGGTATTTATGTTTTGTACATTTGTTATCCTAGATTTAATTAAGATGATGTTTTATTGTAATTTATGAGAGAAATTAATTTTCTTTTAGAAAAACGAACATCACTTTGGATAATTAATTTAATTAAGAAGATTTTTGTTAGTGTGTGACGTATTAGTGCAAATTTTATTTATTATTTGTCTTCTTTACACTTTATTTTTGTAAATTAAATAACAACTAGAAGGAAAATAATTCAAATGATATTTTTACATTCTAGTCGATAATAATTAAGAAACAAATTTCCATGTGAAAGGTAAGATATCTTTCTTCTCAAAGGCTGTTGTTTGTTGATATTTTTATTGATTTCTAATAAAGAATTGATTTACACATGGGGAAAGCTAGAACCATCCGATCGCTATTAAGTTAGTTAGATACATTCTTTTAAAATATTTAGTTTCGATTCTTAATTAGCTTTTACATCCCTTAAATAGATTTAATTCCGAAATTTGATAGATCATAATAATTGTTTTGTACTATAAAATAGTTTATTACAAAAAATGCTCAAAAAATACTTAAACAAATCAGTTGTAGTCATGTGCGTTCGCAGATATCTTGTTAAGAGAGGGCAGAATCTAAAAATAAGTATTGAGAATATAAAACTACAGGTAACCAGGGCCATTCTAACTATTTGAGCGCCCCAAGGTCTATTATGTGTAAGCGCCCTCAATGAGACATGAGGGTCTCCCTTGAACTCCCAATAAAATGTGGGAGATATCCATAGAGCTCCAAACCAGGCATGAGGGTTCTCCAATGTCCCTTCAGGAAATTTATATTCGGTACCGTGCAGCACCCCCAAAAATTGTGGTGCCTTGCCGGGAAAATGCCAAATAACCTTTTCACCTGACTTAGCAAAAGAAAAACTTCAACCACGTAGTTCTTAAGAGCAAATGTAGAAATCCAAAACTCAACATGCAAATACACTTAAATTACAAACCCAAATACAGAACAACATAAATTAAGGCGGGGCAGTCTAGTCTAGAACCGACCTTTTCTTTCTTTGGATTTGTATTTTCTATTTATAACAGATATGTACATGAAGAGTTGACAGACTACAATACTGTAAAAATTTTTTCTGTGAAATGTCACGTAAATTCAAAACGCGCTTACTCTTAAACTTTAACTTTTACAAATAGAAAATATCTTGCTTAACTTCTTAATAAAATTTGTTTCAATGAGATTTATTAAATTCATCTTGATTCGATTTATTTCTAAATAACTTATTAAAATAACAAACAGAGCATGAAATATTTTAAAGTTTATAGTTAGTATAGATAGGTACTAGAACTAACACCATCAAGCAGTTTATATTTTAGAGATAAGATGGTAAAAGTAACCAGATGTGGGAACGGATATGGCTTAGAATAATTCTTGCCTTCAAGAATGAAGTTTTTTTCCTTAAATTACCGAATGTGCAATAAATATGAAGATGCCGGCAAATTACACAGTAAGCATATAAATTATGAAAAATTTCAATAAAACAATCTGGCGAACTACATAGTAGATATTTTGTAAAGCAGTAGAAATTCTGTTTGCTCAGATTAAGTATACAGGGTGATCTAAGATTTCGCTCTAGTAAGATAATAGCTTTATGTTAGCAAATAGAAACAAATTGAGAGCAAAAAGCAACATAGTGCCTCTGGAAGCATAACCTAAAAATATTTTGTTGTATTGTATTTTGTAAAAAAAGACGGCTGTGCTTAAAAAATACACTAATTTTTCAACACGATGGTGCACTACCGCATTCGTCACGTTACAAACTATCTTAATAATACGTATTGACGATGAATTGGTCGTCATGGCCCTATAAGGTGACCTGCAAGATGTAATATAGTAGCAGGTACTGTTTTGTTAAAATTGCTAAAGTTCCTTTCTTTTGTTTTGTTCAAAACACAAAAATAATATAAATGTACATGTACGTATGCATAATTCAAATGTTAGTTGCAATTACTGTTTCTAAGCACAGCCCTTTTTACTAAATATGGTTATTTAAATTAACAGAATTAGCGTTTCTGTAAAATAACGCTTATACCATCGCAGATAGACCCAAAGACCATTAAATAAAAACAAAAGAAAATTGAATTTTAAGTCTGATTATACAAAAAATTTTATATCGTTCTATTTAAAAATATCAAGTTGTCCATGATTGAAAACCTTCATTTTCAATTATCCATAATGGGACCATAGTAATCTTTAACAAAGTTATTTGTAACACAATTGATATAGCAGCTCGTATTTAACACGATGATCAAACCATATCTCCGTATCCTGTTTAGATACAGAGATATTTCAAAATTTCTAAAACAATGTAAAACTAAATTTTTTCAAAAAATATTAAATATCTCGAAAACGGCGCAATTTAGACCAAACCTATGGTTAATAAAAATGAATCTAAATGTAATAGGAAATTCAAAAAATGAAGTAATATACAGGGTGTTCTACTTGAAAAAATAAAGTAAGATACTGCCACAAACAAGTCGAATACCCTGTATAATTCAAGATAGTTTTAGGTTATGCTTCCAGAGGCACTATGTCGCTTTCTGCTTTTAATTTGTTTCTATCTGCTAACATAAAGCTGTCATCTTACTAGAGCGGAATCTTGTACCACCCTGTAGAGTCTATCTATAAGTGTTTCACTTTATTTAAAAAAGTCTAAAAAAGATATTACAAATACAGATTCCAAGCAGGGAGGGTAAATGCCCATGATTGTAGTAGTTATATTTTAACAGTACAAATATTAAACTTTTCAGTAACAGTTTTAGTGTGACTGTCACAATATTTTTCTTATTTTTTTATCACGCGTTTTATCAAGGATACCTCACGAATTGGCATTGTAATGTCTAAAGTAGAGCACAGTACAAAATTTATTATGCACCGAATCGGAATCAGGGGCTAGAACCCTTTCTAAATAAAGATTATGGCTCCGGTTCCAGAATTTTTGAATTGCGTAAGGGTTCCAATAAAAAGCATGTTGAATTGCAAAACTAGAATTTTCAAACTATCTTTAAGGTAAACAATGATTAAACTCAACTCTTTGTTGCAACAATTGTTAATTTTAGTACGTTAGGTACAATCTTTAAATAGGATAATTATAGTTTCATGAACGTTACAGAACCGAAATTTAAAACCGAGAAGAACCGGTTTCTGCTGTAAATTATAAGGGTTTGGTTCCGGTTTCATTAAATTCAATTGGTTCTTTTGAGTTTCGGCAACTTCAGTCATCAGTCTTCACCTTCAATGGAAAACAATTAATAAGATAAAGTAAAATTTTGTAAAATAATCCGCAATTATGTATTAAAATCTTGAGTAGATTATCAAGATTCTAATCAGTGATCAGAGAAGTCATTTTTCCAAATTAAAAGAATATTCACATCCATTTAACACCTACACAATTTTCTTATTAAAGCTAAAGATCAAAGAAAAACTACCATAATCTTCTGCAACATAATTTGTATAAAACGTATATTCTGCATCGCTAAACACACACCCAAACTTATATGGAATCACTTTTTTTTTCTCAAAATTTTTTTATTAGAAAAATAGGTACGCAAGTAAGAGATAATAGGTTCTTGTTCAAAATAAACATACTCATGAAAACGGTTGTAAATGCTTATATTGAAAAATCTTGACACTTGCGTTCAGTTGTAAAATCGAAGCAACTAAGATAAGTGAAATTTCTTTTAATAATAGGTAAGATGCCCTACTTAGAATTGTCAGATGTACAGACGGAAGAAATTATTGCTAATGTTGAACAGGGAATGCCACAAAGACAAATCGCAGTAACGTTAGGCGTCTCTCAGAGCGTTGTGTCAAAAACATTTGCAGGGTACTTGGAACTGATAATACTCAAGAACAGGCCGAGACAAAGTCGTCGAAGGGTAACTACTGTCAGACAGGACCGCTTTTTATTTTAGAATGCTAGAAGAAATGCATCCAGAGCTTCAGAGACAACTCTTGGAAGCTACAAGTGTTACAGTTTCAACCGAAGCAGTACGATAGAGACTTCGATTCCACAATTTATTTAGCAGAAGACAGTTAAGAGTTTCCAAGTTGTCCAGACAACAAACTTAATCGGCAAAATTGGTGTCTTGATCACCAACCTTGGACAATTGAAGATTGGCAAAATGTCCTTTTCTCAGATGAAACCAGAATTGGTTTTTAATCAGACGACCGTCGAATTCGAGTTCTAAAAGGTCGAGACAGACAAGCTAGAGGAACTGTAATGTTCTGGAAAGGCATTAAAATGGGAGAAGAAACTCCTCTCACACGCAGGTATGTTGATTTGGTGCTAGAACCCGTAGTCAGACTGTGGAGTGGTGCAATAGGCGAAGATTTCATCTTTACTATCACTGTTTTGGTGTGACCTGCCTGCTCGCCTGTTCTTAACCCAATTGAGCATTTATGGGACATGATTAAAAGAAGGATTAGAGCTGTATGGATAATCCAGAAAATGCAGAACAACACATTTACTCCGCTCTGGCAGAATGGGCAAACGTACCTCAAGAAGAAGTTGACAACTTTGATTAGGAGCATATCCCATCGAATTGAAGCTTGTATTAGGGCTAGAGGTAGCCACGCTGATTACTGAAATAGCAAAAAGTGTGTTTTTCTTTAGTATTAAAACATTCGAATAGTAATTTACTTACTTTTTACATTTTCTTCTGTTTTGTATAATTTTAACAATTACTGAAAACTTGTATCTATTGTTCATTAAACTGCTTTGGTATAATGTGCTTTTTACTGGCATACTACATTTTTTTGAAAAAAAAGAAAGTGATTTCATATAAGTTTGGGTTTGTGTATACTGGATGGGTTTTAGAGCTTGGTGACGTCACAGTAGTATATTCTGCTTTTCGGAATAATCGTACATTCCTTTCTTAAATATCTTTTGCTGCATTGATTTTATAAACTTCAAATCTTTACAGAGTGTTATTGATACAAAATACTTTCTAAAAATGTGAAAAACTGTATATACTGAATTTAACTAAATAACCCGATTACTGCAGCTATAGTTGCATTACACTATTTAACACTTGATTCGGTTAGGGTTATTTCTAATAGATCTTGGGTTTCTTGCAGATCATTACTGTTTGCATATCCAGAGTTTTTTTATGAATATAATACAGTTTAATGCTGGGAGTTTTAGAAGTGGTTTCACGGAATTAAAACATAGATTCCAAAGCGTTTACATAGATAGAAAAATAGCATTGTATGAAACTACGTCTCTGTAGTTAAGACATATATTACTTGGAAACTATTGGTGTTCATTATTTAAGTTCTAATAGCAGAATTGTAAAATAAACAACTTTTAGTAAAAAAAGAATAAATAGTATATTAGCACGTAAATGTTTGATTCATGGTCAAGGATCTGCAAGACCATCCTCAGACATTAAACTAAATGCGGCGACTGCCTCATGGCGTCCAAATACAGGGCATGGAAGAATAAAACGCAAACCTTTTTTGTCAATTTATTTTGAATCTGTAAATCATTAAACTCGTTTTAGATTACTTAAAATAGCAATTCTCAAGAAGTGGATTTCTGCCCTACTGGCCAAAAAATGATATTTTTTAACAAATACTACAAAAACACTCATCAAGGGCTGCAGTGTATCAACTTTCTCACTGTATAAAATTATTATATCTTGTATTAAATAGATTTGGCATGACTTATATTTTGATTTTATACAGGGTGTCCCGCGACTCGACTGCCATAGCTTAAAGGTGTGTTCCTTGGGTAATTTCAAGTCGAAAACACCTAATACATATATATATATATATATATCCAAAACTCAATAGTAAAGGAGTTATAGGCGATAGCATTTTTTATAAAGAAGTGGTTTGGTTAATTATTATGCATTGTTATTGTTTAAAATCAATGCAGGAAGTAGACTGGTAAATAGTTTTGTCACATTGTCATTAAATTGATTCTTGTTTAACGTTTATCTTGCATTATTTTTGCCATTTTAACGTTCGCTAATGGCTACATTTTTCAAATCATGAATATGCCGACATTCATTTTATTTATGGATACTGTGACGGATGGACAATATTAAATTTAAAAGAATTTAGAATAACATTGTGTTTTATTAATAACAAATATGTTTAACACAAAGTTATTTACATTAATTGTTCAAAATTTCCACTGTCGCTCTTGATGAATGTCGGTATATTTTCATCCGCCTACTTCCTGCATTAATTTTAAACAATAACAATGCATAATAAGTAACTAAACCATTTCTTTATGAAAAATGTTATCGCCTATAACTCCTTTACTATTGAGTTTTGGAAATATATGTATTAGGTATTTTGGACTTGAAATTACCTAAGGAACACACCATTAACCTATGACAGTCGAGTCGGGGGGCACCCTGTATATGCCAGACTTTACCTATGACAAGTTTACCAATTGACTAGTTCAGTGCACTTTCATTATTTTTTTATTGGAATATTTTTACATTAGAGAAGGGTTTCTACCTAGCAAAACTAATACAGAAGGCCTTTAGCAAATTTAGAGACTTCCTTACAAGCATCAAGAGAACAATAATTTAGCGTTTAAATGATAATATAAAATATTATATAAAGCATGTTTGTCTTAGTACTGATAACTTGTATATTGTTGTCAATCTTATCTTGAAATTCATTGTATTAAGCAAAATGTTTTAAGAGTATATAATAGAGTTGTTTCCACTTATACTGCATAAAGTGATACTGTTCTGAGTAGAACATAATGCTTTAAATAAATGGATTGCATCTATAAAATTACAAATTTTATAGACCCATAATACGCAACAAAGCTGTTACACCAATTTTCTCTCCTTCCTTGATATGCAACACATTGCTTATTCCCTACAGCCTTGCATCTTATTCTTTCCTTTTTCACACAGTTTTAAATTATGTCTGATGCTTATTGAGAAAGATATTTGGTTAGTCTCTTAATTATGTATATATAAGTTGTCTATTCGCTAATTAAGAAATCTGTTATATCATTTATTTTGTTGTACTTGTGGTACAAACTGTTAATTTACTTATTTATTATTTATCGCTTAGCGAAACGTTGCCAATGGCTCCTTTTTATATTTAACCAATAAAACAAGGTGTAGTAGACATACTAAATTAGTGAATAAATGAGAACCAAAAAGGAAATTTTGTACTAAATAAGTAGGTTACTAAACTTTTAAAGGAGATAAAATTCGGAATTTTATTATCCCAAGAATCATGTGAAGCAGTAAGCATACAACTGTGCGCGTTATTCCATGTGTTGTTTTGAAACAGTTGGTTAGGAATTTAGAAAAAAGGCTGGATTAGTACTCAATTATTCGTTATACAGATTGCTTGGTTTCATTTTAATCTAATGTGATTACCAAAGTGTTTTTTAAGAATTTTATTCTTGTCATTCGAATTTTTTGTTTGCTAGTGTGTTCTTAGACACGTTTTATCTATTACGAAGTCTTACTTAGTTTAAATGCCATAACGTCTATTGTCTTACTTCTGTTTTTTAGTCCTCTTGATATCCGTAGATTTTGGCACACTTAAGAACATCAGAAAGCGTAACTGTTTTGAATTATAAGGTTCAGTGCACAGTATACCCATCCCAGCACAGCCAATGACAACCGTTCTAGCAGCCGAAACACGGGCTTAAAACAGTCATGATGGGCTGGAGCAGCTTTTCTCTGGTTTAGGCAGGTTGTGCTGCGCTGGGTTAAATATGCAACGTGCCTTATACTTATAAACTGTGGGTTATTAGAAAAAGCGGCATTTATGAAAAAATGATAAAAAATCTTACAAGGAGCAATCCAGAATTTTAATGGCACTTATCAATACATAAATGACAGAATTAACTTATTTCACTAACCAATAAGGTATTGATATTCCAAGTTGTAAAAATGTAAAGTTTATTGAAGAATTTCAAGCTTAAGTTTTCTTATCTTACTGAGATATATTCCTGTGTATTCTAGAATTTTAAAAGCATGCTGCAATAAGGTTATCAAGTTTGGAATAATATGTATACGGGCTGTCACCTCTTACTATAGAGCGAGTAGCTGTCTTACTTTAGAATTATACTATTTAGACTACGTGCACTGCATAGTTGGATTTCGAGGTGACAAGTAGTGTATAAAATGAAATTGATTGATTCTTCCAAGAACAAGCCAGCCGTGTGTAAAATACTTGATTCTTTTCTTTCCTTTACATTAGATTGTTAGATGTAGTGCAACAGGTATACATACAAAAGATTATCAAATGTTTAAGTGTCAAATATTCCTCTATTGCAATTTAATTTGTTAAGTGAGGTGATAATTTAGAATTGTAAGATCAACTTAGAATTGCATCTAACAATAATCTTCGTGAACTAAATAACATGAGACCCTTTCATGTAACGTTATTATTAATATGTTGTTATTTTTACATTGACACCAAAAGATTGTACTATTAGTAAATACATATTGAAGAGTTAAAACACATCTTGTCGTAGTTAAATCGGAGTTTTCGTTTTATTATACAAAATACTTCTAAGCATATTTTATATATTTTATTCTCTTAGTTTTACCTGATAACATTATAATAAGAAACAAAGAAGATATCGTTTAAAGGAAATTAAAAACGAATTCAGTAAAGCAAAAACTAAAAAGTGAAAATGTCGTACTTTTTATCCTATATGAAATCTAAAATCTAAACAGTTTTGTAAAATGTCCTCACAGTATTTTTAAATACAGGAAAGGTTACTACTTTTGTTCACATCTGCATATTGATACAAAAATCATTTTTGCAAACATAATGGCGTTAATCAACAACTGGTAATGTTTAAGTTGATTAGTAATATAATCCCCGCTGTATAATTATATTTTTCTGTTTAACAAAGTGCCTAAAAATGAATATTATTTGTATATCCCTTGAATTCGGAAATTGCTAATTTATGTCAATTTCGAACAACAGCTAACGTACGTAACATAATACAAACAAACATACGTAATGCAAATGATGATTTATGTTGTGCAAAATTAAACGATTTAAAATTTTATACAAAAAGTGAATACAAAAGCGTGCAAATATTCTGAATTTGTTTTCATTATTAACCATATTATTTTATGACCAGCATTTTACAAAACTGCAATTCTGTATTTTAAAATTAAAAACGAGTTTTAGAACAATCCTTTATTTTCTTTACAGATAATGCTCAGCCATCTGCTTAAAAACAAAGTGAAGTTTATATTTTTGTGAAAACTAAGACTAATAAAAATAAAAGTGAGAACTGACAATGACAATGTGCTCAAAGATGGGGTTAATTAGTATACCTTCCAATTCATCACCTTCGTTCGCAACCGACCAGTTTGTTTACTCACCTTTAAGAAATAAACTCTTTGTGCGTTTTAATCATTTTTCGCCTAATTTAATTACTCATCACCCTGAAAGTACTTTTAATTAATTATTTTAAAACAATGGTTTCGGGCAACGAATTATCTAATGTCTTGATTTTTAAACATATCGCTTTTAAAAACGCTTATGTCCATTAGTGTCTTAATAAATTGTGCAGGGTTGACATGGTATATGTTAAGTGATAAGACATTTTTAAAATAATTTCTAAACTACAAGTTTCAAGAATATGAGCGAAGCCACGCATTATATGATGGAAGGAGTTCCAAACACCATGGCTCCAGCAATTTCGCAGCAACATTATGATGGTAACATGGATTACATTATTAGCGATTACATGGAACGGTTAAGCACAAGGTTGAATATTCTCGAAGCGGAACTTAAATACGCATGGAGAGCATTAGATCTCTTATCTCAAGAATATATCAAAATGTGGGAACGTTTAGAAAAACTGGAAGGCCTATTATACGAACAGCAGAGTGTAATAGCTCAACTTTTAGATTTCTATACAACAGGTGGCACTAGTGAAGGTCAAGAAATGAGTGAACAGAACGCCGTGCTGGATGGTAAACTAGGTCAGTTAGAGGTTATTCGAGAAATACTTGGAAACGGTACGGTAGAAGACGGTCTTGAAGAAGGTGTGGATGTGACTAGAGCTACTAATCATCATACGACAGCTATGATTCAAGAGCTAGACTTGGATTTAGGAATGGATGAGATGCGAGCTCCTGATGAAGCTTTTTATAGAAGTTTAAATCAAGCTTATAGAGAAGACCTAGTTGGATGCGATAGTTCCAGATCACCTTCTCATTTAGGGATGATATGGGAAGAAGCAGAAGATGGTGACGACGGCAACATGGACCGTGATGAAATCAAACAACTCGAAAATGCAGCCAGAATTGTTGAAAGTCAAGAAGTATTTAGCGCAATGGATTACAAAGATTATCGTGGAAATTCACCGTGTGTTAGTGAGCAAGATTTAGCACAATTATCTCGAATCAGTACTATCGATCAAATAGCTATGGAAAAATTAAACGAGTTAGATAGGTTAAGTAATAAAATACAACAAGATTCTATAAATATTAAAAACCTTCAAAGCAAATTGTTTGAAGACGAAAGTAGTGATGTAAATGAAGATCGTTCAATTAATGATCATTTTCAAAAAATCTTTGGAGATTCCGAAGGGTGGAGTTATGCAACTCAACTTTCCACCACAAATCGTCCTAGTTCTAGACTATCACTTTCTGATAGTGTTGTAGGTACAGATAACGAAGTAGCCGAGACACTAGCGGGGGGCATACGATCTCCGACATCCCCTAGACGGAGGCATATAGAAATTACTTCATGTAGCGCTCCTTACACCACTGTTACTGGCAGATTAGCCTATAGTACAGCAGTACAAAATGCAGAGGCTGCTGCCGCAGCCGCAGCCAATAACGCCGCCTCTAAAAACCCGTTTTACAGTGCAAGTCTAGAAATGAATTCTTTGGTACCAGCTTCTTACGAAACTGTTACTTGTACTTCTCCTGCTGTATTTAGTGCTAAATCAGAAAGAGCTCCTTCGCCGGCATCTTCAATTTGTAGCGTAAGAACCAGGCAAGATGGTTATGTAGGATCTCCAAGTAAAAAATCAAGTACGGAAAATGTTCGAGCCGGTACATCTCCAAGCCCACCACCTCCTGCTCCTTGGGATGTTTGTGGAACCTTCCGTATCTCACAAATCACTGTATTACCGGGGCCTCAGCCAGCTCCTAGTCCAGTCTTCCTTGGTGCTTCTTCAGAAGTACCGTCAATGTCAATTACTAATCAAGACCATTCAAGGTTAAGTCCAAGAACACCACATTCGCCTAAATCACCAAGAACGTCTCCGAAACGTAATAAGTCCAATATTGTAGCCGCTAAGTCTGATTCCGGTTTATCATCTATGAGTGGATGGTCTAGCCTGGAGAAATCGCCAGGTTCACCTAAAAATGGAATGAACTATAAATCTCAAGCAGTAAATTATTTTTCTGATATGAATGTTAATAAACAGCAAACATTTAACAGACCTGTTTCGCCTTTACCGGTGGAGATTCAATCTAATGCTATAGCACCAACTCCTCATGCTTATGCTGAATCGGATACTGATTCTTTTATTCAAAATTCACTACCGTGTTCAGACAATAATACTATTCTTCCCGGTGGACATCACATGTCTGCATTTACAACAGTTAAATCTCCTTGTACATTAGAATCATCTGGAAATTTTGTACCAGCTCCTGCTCCCGCTTCAGATATTAATGTAAGTCCCAGACCAAAATCTAAATATCACCATAATAAAGCTAGCTCCTATGGAGAGTTTCCATATAGACTGGATCAACCGGCCATATATTCAGTTGCTGGCAGTAATAAGCAAGAATCGTACACCTCCGTATATACGGGGAGCACGTCAGACTATGTAACACATAGTATAAATTATCCCGACCTTATTGAGCCTTATGAACACAACGAATTTAACAATTTACTTCAAAGACCGTTACAAATGCCTGGAGATCACCAAGCAGAAACAACGAAGCATACACCATCCAGCGTTTCACATAACAGAAAACCGAGTCTCACACGAGCATTTTCTACTGGAAATGGACCAACGACAGATGGAGTATCTTCACATGAAGGCTATAAGACTGCAATGCATCGTACTATGTTTCCAACTGGTAATATTACAGATGCGTTATGTTATTATCCAACATCTGCACGTTACGATTCTGCTCCCGCAAATGTCGCCTATACTGACTTCAGGGATCCATCGGCATGGTTGAATTCAGGCGAAGGTTCAGTTCCTTTTGATAGTACAAGTACCTCTAGCTCACTGCGTTCTGCTGAAACGGCCGAAAGTGAATTTACGCAAAGTCCTTATGTGGACCGCAGATATCAATCACAACAATTACAACGACAAAATGATCAAAGACAATATCAGCACGCGTTACATCAGAGTCAATCTGCCGAACATCCTAAGTCTGGTAACCATAGGCAAGAAATACCTTATTTAGAATTAGACTTAAAGAATAAGAATGTACCTGAATATATAGTTCAACAACAGCACACAAACAAATTATATGATTCTTGCCACGCAAATGTTATAATGACTCAATCCGGATATATAACCATAACATCTGACATGCATAAGATGAACAGAGAGCAAAAACCTAGCAAAAAACTAAAACGTGGTAATACTTTAAAATCAGCTATGAATTCTGTCAGTCACTGGTTGCCAGATTTGCATCTAACAAAACGACATCGTTCTTATTCTTTACCTTCCGGCGATAGAGAGGAATTAAAAGATAAAAATAAAGGTGCTGCAAAAGCTTTGACGGGAACCCTACCTAGAAAAAAGAAGAAAAATGTTTTGGTTTCTACAGTGTCGGGTATCATTCAGAAAGCAAAGCGAAAAAACCATCACTATCAAATGCATTCATTATCAGATCCTGAACAGTCCGAGAATGAATGGGGTAGCGGAAGAGCCAGTTCCGTTATTTCTGAAGATGATAGAAGTGAAGACAGTTGCAGTTTATTATCAGAAAGTCAATCAGAAAGAGATAGCTTGTTTCCTAAAGTCATACCGGTCAAACCTAAAATTAGAAGACCGAGTCAACAAGAAATAATAATACAGCAAAGATCGCATAATGAACATCAGCAAGATTCAGATTCGTTGCAATTTGAATATAATAGAAAACAAGCACCAAAACCACCCATCAATGAAACTGAGATACCAGCAGCTAATCAAGAAACAGAATCATTTACTGAAAACGAAGAATCTGGTAAGAGCACAGATAATAGCTTAAATCTTTTTGCCACAGTAGGAGATGCAAAACGCTCTTCCGCCCCGTCCGATAAGAGCGATGATTCAGCAACGAGTGAGAACAGAACTTTCCCGCAGGTTTCTCTAGGTGGTGCTTCTATGGAATTTGCTGTCTCTAGAGCTCTTGGTAAATACAGACAACGTCAATCTTCAACAGTCTGCGATGAACAATCAGTATCCGATGAGTCGGTTGAGAAGGTCGAAGATACTAATGAACCTAAAAAAGAAGAGCCAACAGAACCTATAAAATCCGAGACATTTCAAGAACAAAAACCTGAAGAAAGCTTACCTAATGGAAATCATAGACTAACTATAATTAATGACGAGGCTTCGATTTCAGAAAGCAGTCCCTCGGCTAGCTTAAGAGGTCATATTAATAGAGCTTTTCCGCGACATCAGCAAAGTCTAGAAATACCTGGTTACAGAGAAGACGATGATAATAGAAGCACGCATTCATGGCGTAGTGGCTCCCGTGTATCTTCCAGAAGGCAGAGTACTGAAGACAGCATTGATAGTGAAGATGAATGGTATTGTTACGAATTGAGAAAATTAGAAGAGATGGAAAGACAATCTCAGCTAGAGATAGAAATGGGAGAAACGCTAGAAGAAGTAGAAGAAATAGAAGATTCATTCGAACCCGATGAAGATGTAAAAGAAAAAATGTCTTTTGTCCTAAGAGAATTGAGAATTAAAGCTAAAGTAGTAGAAGGCGTTCTAGATGAGGCAGATAATAATTTACACGTAATAGCGTCTGCAAAACATCGAGAAAATCGCAAACCTTCCTTACCTGAAATTGAGCAACCAGAAGATGAGTATCCTGATAGAGAAGAATATGAAGATGAGGTAGAAGATGAGGTAGAAGATAAAGAAGACGAAGAAGATTATAAATCAGATAAAAAGGAATCCGACGAGGAAAGGTCTTCTGGTGAGACTTCTGGTCCTGACAGTCCTCGTCATAGTACAGAAGAGTTTGAAGAAGATGAAGATTTACTCCCCGAATTTGCTAAGTGTAGTGTTCGATCGTCTGGTCAAGAAGACCTCTTTTTACCACTTGTTAATGAAAACAAACCAGAAGAAGTTTCCGTTCAGCCGCCTGAAGATAAGATCGACACGACCGTTCCAGAAATAAAAATTGATAGTAGTTCCGTCTCTAAAGAAGAAACTGCAAAAGATGCTGGGCCTCTTGGAAGTAAATGGAAATTACTTAAAGCGTTAAAAGAAAGAAAAGCAGAAGAAAGAAGTTGTCAAGGGAAAACTCCAGAAACCCCAAATGAAAAAGACAAAGTAAGTATGCTTGGTATGATGCAGAAATTTTACGAAATCCATGTTAAAACATAAGTTAGTAGTTAGTAGATGAATTAATGTCAATGCATTTATTGGCTAATGTAAACACAGAATAGCATAATATAATGAATGTAGTTTGTTGCCTTCCGCACAATAATAACAAACTAATATTAAGATGGTTAGACATTTTGAGGCTTGGTAGTTAATTAAATGTATGTTAATATAAAAGTAAGTACAGCACTTTATCAAGTTGCTTACATTGTTATTTTATAATTTGTAGATTACACCTACGTCAATTCATTGCCTTTGATATTGTTCTATTAAATGTTTCTTTGTTGAAGTCAAAATTGAGCATTTGACCTTTTGATACCAAACAAAACATGTTACTTCCATTTTTTCTATTCATCATATCATATTCATATCATCCTATAGATTTATAAAAACTTCATCTACCTGATCATATCACAAAAAAATAAAATAAAATTTTTCATCTATAGATGGGTATGTCTAAAACATTCTTGTCCCAATAGAATAAAAACTGTTGGCTTATAAGCATAAGTTACCTATATATTTCTGAGTACAAACTATATTTTTAATAATTTTTAAAATGAGTGTGTATTATTGTAAGTAGTAAGCTTACAAAGTGTTAATTAGGAAAATTTAAAAGGTTATGTGCACGATATGGGTGTTTTTATGGTTTTGAGCAACTACAAAAAATGATTTTTCATTTTGTTTCCTGTAAAGCCTAAAAAAGATATTCATTTGGAAAAAGGCCTAATTGATAATACGAATTATAAACATGAGCTAAGAATCTTTGCTTTGCTTTTTACTTTAATTTTTTTTCAATTTTCTTAGTCTCAAAAGTTAATGGTCAAAAGAATCCTTTTTAGTTTAGGCACTTGGTACGAATCTGAGCAGCAGTAAACTGACTATTTTTTTTATCTTGACCTTGTTAGTTCGGTTTTTATGTTTTACCGTTTACTGTATAATCTGTCTCCGATATTTGGTTTTAGTTTTATCAAACCCTTTGTTTTAAAATAGTTACAAATGACTAAGCAGTGTAGTTAAATTTATTTTGCATTTTGTTTTTATTATTTCTCTCTTTGTGGATTATATTTGGCTTTTTGTAACGATGTTTCAAAGCTAGACACACCTTTGGTTATTGTGCACATAATCTTTATGTGTAGATTAGCTCATACTGGAATTAAGTCTCTCCGCTGCTTTAACAATATTGAGATTTTTTGGCACAATTGTATTTCGGTTGAAAAAGATGTATTCTTTGGCAAAGCATAAGCTGGTGAAATGCAAACTGATACTCTTTAAGTCTTATTTTCATATAAGATCATCAAAAGAATGCTACTTTATAGAAAATTGAAAGCGTATGCAAATATGCTTCTTTTAGCATAAATATGTACATTACTAAAATTTACTTTTAGGATGTTTTCTAGTACCCATTAAACCTAACAGTCCCCATTTTGCCGGAACTCATAAAATTTTCTTTTAGTAAATTCAAAAGTAGATGTTTATTTCAATGGTTTCTTGGTGAATTGAAGAAGAAAACAAGAATCCAAGAAAATCAACATCTATCTCTGAGAGATAATTAAGAATGTCCCTTAATTAAACAAAATTTAAAGAAAATCAGTTTGATTTCAGTTCAAACATTGGCAAGTAAATTTCAAGGTCATTTCTATCGCACTACATTATCACCCATTAAATATCAAATATTCGGTAATAAGAATACGTACCAAAAAATTATTCCAACCCAAATGGGATCAAGAATTATTTGGTAAGACTTAATTCCATACATTTTTATGGAATTATATAATGCATACGTATCTACAATTAATTGTAGATTTAATAATTGTTGTTACAAGCTTATTAAGGAAAAATTGTAGGAAATGCGTACATAAAGCAATAATTACAATTGAAACAGTAGAGTTATAATTTAAGAAGTAGGTTTTATATGCAATAAGTAAGGATAACGGTTATCTGCTTTTCTTTCTGATTCTAACCAATAGAAAACAATGTATTTCATGCCATCCAAGACTGTCTTTTACAAATTTTAATAAATATTAGGATACCATACATATAGATTTATAATAATAATTTAATTTTTTAATTTAAAATAATAATTAAATAGGTCAAATTACCATGAAATATTTCTACTAAAAAAATAGTGAAATCTTGTATATAGCAAACACCTAACAATACGTGGTATCACAACAGAATTTAAATTCACCTGAATAGGTATAGAATTGGTTTTCTTTGGTTGTATGGAAGTTGTCAATATTTGTAAATTTCCGTCTGAAAATTCTCTTTTCTTCAATATGTTTTTCTTTGGTTTACTATTTGTTCGAAGTAGTAAACTGTAATTCCGCTGTCTGTGCTACCATGTCCAATTTTTGACTGTCAACAACGATTTTCTATCTTCCAATATTTTAAATAAAAGTAACTTTTATAATGTAGATAAGCCTTACCATTGTGTCAGTTACGTCTAAGACTGTAAACAGTGCAAGAAATGGCTAGAGTCAAAAGATGACCTTCTTCATAAAATTAAGAAGAGCACTGATTATTTGTCACACAAACTGATCGTTTTATTTTGCCCGAAGCTCAGCATTATATTTTGCTTTATGACACTAGCTTAAGGCACTATCGTTAGAAGATATTATGGTTAATACATATATTTTTAGAAATTGTAATTTTTTTACTGTATGAAAATTCTTGAATCTAAAGTTTAACAGTATTCTTATCTTGAGAGACTTCCTATTATTTGTGGTCGATGAAAGTACTTTTTATTAAGAAGACCAAAAGAAAAACAATTAAACTTTTTCAATTAAACGTGCAATTTAAAATTACTATTACATAAATCACGCACAAAGAATGAAAAAGATCCAACAGGGTTACATTGAACTACTTTAATGGATAGAGATTGAATGAAAAATCATTGAAATATGGTTTTAACCTTTTTCTAAAAAGAAAAAGGATAACAAGACCATTTTCAAAATTTGATTGTATGTGACAATATGCACTAACAGTATCGAATTTCTGCCAGAACACAATAATCTTAGTAGAATTAATTAGCAGCAATATTAAGGAAAGGCTAATAAGCAGATATACATTGATGTACTTACCATTAAGAACCAAGACTCTTTTAACCAAAAGAAAGACCAAATGATGGAAGAACACTCCATTCATTAAATTGAGTATCTAAACGTAAGAAGAAAAAAAGGAATTCTGTATAATAACAGTATATAATAAGTTCACAATGTAAGATAGTTGTATATTTGCAGAGCAATAAAAAATTTGTTGTAATCTAACAAAACGTTTCATAGTTATATTGCCATGTCGTTTGGTAATTTTGACCATTGGATTTTGTGCAGGAAACGAAACCTTTTATGTGGAGTTTTAAACGTCCAAAAACGATTATTATTGACTCACGAGTGTTTAGAGATATTACTTTCGAATTCGCTGAGAAGATAAACAAATATCTTCTTAACTACATGATTTAAAGGAAGTTATTTTTAATATAAAAAGCGTTTATACAGTTTGGTTTTCTAAACTTTCCTCATCTAGATCTACCAACATGAATGTATAATTTGAATCTTTTTTAATAGCTACTACACAATAGATGATTCAAATGAATGTTCAAAAATATTAAGCTTAACTCAGAAAAAAGCAAACACTCCTGATGCAGAATTCCTTAATAATAAATAAATAATAATTTCTCTTGTCTTGTTTGCAGTAATAATTATCTGTGGTAATTACTTAAAAACGCAAGAAAGCTACATTCATATCTTCACTGTAAATCCATCAGATTTGTTTGAGAAAGATACATTTAAAAAATTAATTTTATTTTTAACAGTAGCTGAAGCATTATGATTACAGGACTCTAATTTTACAATTTTTCTTTTCTCCCACAGAGATAGCTTTTCAAAGAACCCTTGAGGTGAACTCGTTTGAAGTGAATTTGGGAAATGAACTTGAAACCTTCTTTTGTGATCTGCGGGCTATTCATCCATTCATATTTTTTTTATCAACTCTGACCTTACTTTTGAAGAAAAGATAGTGCCAAATACAGCTTTTAATTTAAGACTTCTGCAATAAGTCCATTCATACGATAGCTTTGATGTGCTTTTGGTTTTTTCTTTAAGAAGTTCTGTATTTTTCTTTCCAAGAGATTGTAACTCAAACAAGGTAATAACTAAATAAGAAATAAATAAAATACGAATATATACAATAACATCTTTGTCCGCCTTGTAATCAGTATTTTTATATCCCTCTACAGTATTTACCTTTATAAGATCTCAACAAGCGCGACAATCTATACAAATAGATTTTAAAGTAATAATTATATGTAGCCTAATCTATTGCAGCTTAAAGTAATCTAGTTTATTATTAAACTTTTACGAAACTGATCTTATGGTAATATCGAATTTGAAAGGAAAGCAGGTAACCTCAGCGTGAAGAAATAAAATTATCGCAAAGGCAAATGGAAGCGGATTTTACGTGACTTCAAAACCTTACGAAAGGCTTTGAGAATCAACTGTTGCTGGAAATTTCGAGGAAGTATTTTGTGAATTAGTTAGACGAAAGTAGCAACTTAGGATTTTAAAGGAAAGTAAAAGCGTTACTTGAAGCAAACTCGTACTTTAGATGTTTGTTTAGCAGTATTACGCATACAGTATACGCTTAAATAGAATGCTATCAAAACTTTGTGCTAAAGTATGGTACCTAATGTGTACACTCAGATGTAGTTACGCAAATTTTTGTATATGTTTACTTGTATTAATAAGGTTGTGTAATAATTGTATGTTATCAAATAAATATTTATATTTTTTATATTTATTTAGTGTATTCATTATTAATGTCTTTGATTTTGTTGATTATCTATTTATGTTACTTTTTTGTTTTTTTAGAATGGCAGTGGGATCGGTGGAGATTCAGGCGGAAGGGTTAATGGGTAAGTTATTGCTGATGCTACTATATTTTGTTTTGATTTATGCACTTAAGCCATATACAGTATAAGAACATATTTCATATGTTTCTTTTATTTATTCTTTTTAACTGGGAACGCAGTTTCCTACTGCATTCAACAAGATTTATCTTCAAAATGAAAATTTGTTCTTTGCTAAAACGTTATCAAAGTAAATAAATCTTTTAGTTTATTACTTTTACTTCTATCTACTTTTCGCGTCTCACTCCATATTGTAAATACATTTTTATTTACAGTTATTTTTCAGTCGTTCTAAAAGCATTCTTTATGGTAGGCTACAGCCTAAACTCACGAAATTACTGTTATTATTTTACAAAATTATATGGGAGCAAAATAATGGAGTCATTAATAATCATTTAATTATATTTTAATGTTGTTTTAAATTTGACCTGTCTAAACTAAGAGAATGCGGATTATAGGGAAAGTAATGTGATTATTCCCTTTGGAGAAAATAGAATGATAGTTTAACACCGACAATTTAACAAGTTTGCATGTCTTACTCCTACCATTAACCGTCTTCATATTAAATTCTAGAATTGTTCACAAAATCGAAAAAGGTAGTATATTGCATGTCTTTGCTAATAACTATAAGTTACACATACTAAACTTCCTTATACGTAGATCAATAAATTCTTGAATATAGTTCTACATACAGGGTGATCATTTTAAAACCTCCCACCTTGAATAACTCTTTATTAGTACAATTATCAAAAATCGCTGAAACGCGTCGCTTTTGTTTTGGAGGGGGACATTGAATAACCTACTCTAGTCAGTTGGAAAAGTTTCACCCTCCCCAAAATTTTAAATGGTACTACCCCATGTGTCATATATCATTTTAAAGGGTATAAGATTCTCAGTCTTTTATATTAAATAAAATCAAAATCAGCCCAGCCGTTCATGAACTAGAGATAAAAATGTATTTAATTTAATCAGTGCATTTCAGTATCAAATCATCTTTATATTTCAGTTTGGGATTTTTAAATAAAATTGTTTCTTTTTTCATAAAATTACGTTAACTGAAATAACACATGGGCTGAAAAGTCCCAGGCCTAACAAAGAAAACACGGTTTTTTTTGTTCAAAATTAGCTTTATTCATCAACGTAATTTCCATCAAGAACAACGCAATCATTCCAGCGCCGCTCTAACATTTCAATACCACTTTTGTAGAACGATTTATCTTTTGCCTCAAAATAGGACTCAGTTTCAGCGATAACCTCTTCATTCGAGCGAAATTTCTTACCGGCAAGCATTTTTTTTAGGTCTGCGAACAGCCAGTAGTCGCTGGGAGCCAAATCTGGCGAATACGGTGGATGTGGGAGCAATTCGAAGTTCAATTCATGTAGTTTTGCCATTGTTTTGATTGACTTGTGACACGGTGCGTTGTCTTGATGAAACAAAATTTTTTTCTTTGCCATATGTGGTCGTTTCTTTGCAATTTCGGCCTTCAAACGCTCCAATAGCGCTATATAATATTCACTGTTGATGGTATTTCCCTTCTCAAGACGGTCGATGAATATTACACCACGCACATCCCAAAATACCGAGGCCATAACCTTTCCAGCCGATTGTTGTGCTTTCGGTCGCTTTGGACGAGGTTCACCAGTTGCTGTCCACTCAGATGACGATCGTTTTGATTCCGGAGTGAAGTGATGGATCCATGTTTTATCCATTGTCACATATCGACGCAAAAATTCCGGTTTGTTACGTTTAAACATGGCCAAACACTGCTCAGAAACATCAACACGTTCTTGTTTTTGGTGAACAGTGAGCAAACGCGGCACCCACTTTGAGCAGAGCTTTCTCATAGTCAAATGCTCATGCAATATAAAGCCAACACGTTATCAATCTTTACCATGTCAGCTAACTCACGTAACTTCACTTTTCGATCATTCAAAACAATTTTGTGGATTTTTTTGATGTTTTCTGGTGTTACCGCCTCATTTGGACGTCCACTGCGTTCTGCATCATCGGTGTCTCTACGACCACGTTTGAAGTCAGCAAACCAACGTTTTATTGTTGTTTCTGATCGAGCGGAGTCCCCATAACACTTTTCAAGCCATTGCTTTGCTTGAACGGTATTTTTTCCCATCAAGAAGCAGTGTAAAATTAAAACACGAAATTGTTTTTGATCCATTGTTTTGAAAATAACAAAAGTAGCGTCACTCTTAGCACAATAACTCACAAAATAATGAATAGAATATCATGAAATTTTAACAGCTGTCTTTTGAAAGTTAGTACTAACTGAAAAAGCGGTGAATGCAATAGAACTAGCGCTATCTATTTGTTAGGCCTGGGACTTTTCAGCCCATGTGTTATATCCTTTTATTATAATCCGCTGTAATCTCCTTCCTCCCAGAAAACCTAGAATTCAATATTACAGTGTATAGTACAAAAACATCTCTACATAGTATTTCGGATTTTCTGTTTTAACATTAAAGTGAATAAACTGTTCGAACTGCAACCAGTTTGCAAAAGTGGAGACTTTTTATTTAATATGCAACAAGGTCGATCTCCAGTTATTCTATCTTATTTCCATTTATCTGTTTATTCTAACAGGTTTCTTGTTTCTTTAACCTTAATACGACTTTTCAATCTCTAATCACCCATCTTATAGTTTCTGAAGATTTCTATAACATCTTTAACTTCTATCTACTTGTGCTCCATATAAGAAATACAACTCTTACGATCAATGTCTAGGCTCTTCAGCTCTACAGATGTCCAAAAATTGTAAATTAAAACCCCCAATATTTAACCTGAGGAGGAGCCTGTCCAACAATTTATTATTATCAAAGCATAAATCACCAATAAGCAGAAATAAATATCGTATACAGAATTTTCAAAAAGAAAATGAATAAATCGACTAATTCAGCTTTTGAAATGTTTTTGCGTCATTGAAGCCTATTCAAATGAACAAATAAGCAAGCATGATTACTGTTTGACTGTAAATTCTTAGATCCTGTGGCAATAAAAAATATGCTTTCCACGTTTACAAGTGGCTTTTTAGTTAACAGGCCTAGATTCGAACTCCCGACTGTCTTTACTATGATTTTGCGTGGTTCATCTTAGTGGTGAATTAATGTTGTACTTTCATGATTTAATTACCTTTTCTCCCTTACCCCTAGCCTCAATTGTCTTAAATTTCCAATCAGTCAGAATTGGCTGGTTAAAACGGCAACTTGATAAAAGCCGGAATAATTAATTATCCTTAAGATATCTTTTGGTACATCAAGACGTTACTATAAAAATACATTAGGGAGTTCTGGAAAACCACGACTTGGCATACACGTCTGCTATGCTTGTACAGCATTCTCCACCCAGAAATACTAACCGGTCGATTAAGCAGAAATAAAAGTTTAAAATGACATTACAACTGGGGCATCTGGCTTGCAGCCCATAAACCTAGAGGACTATTGAATACTTTAAACTACTTTACTTTTTTCTTGTGTTGTTGGATCTCAAAACTAACAGACTGTCATCATCACTATTTTATTTTATTGCGTAGCTCGGGTTTTAGATACAGTTTAAGCAAACAGTTTACTCATCAGTAAATTTAAATAATTCAGACTGTTGCTTAGTTGATTGCAAAAATTTATATTTGAATTATACAACCAAGAATGATCGACTTGCATCTTTATGTTCTGTCTATTTCACTGCACATGTTTGCACATTTGTTGCTGTACGTTCGTAACGTTCAAGTTTTAACAAGTTACTTTTATGTCCCCAAAATACATTGTCGCGTTTCCTAGCGAAGTTACAAAAATAAAAGTAATTTAGAAATTTGCAACTGTTGGGCGGCACATCACATACACATGGAATTGTAAGTGTTCTTGACCAAGACTACAGTACATCTATATAATTATGTACATCTACCAGCGGGCCATTACTGACATATCTAAAAAAAATTCCTCATTGTATTACTTCCAGTTGCCGTACTCTATACAGTGTTCCTTAAACCTTTTGCTTAAATAGTCCGCTAGGTTTATGGGCTGCAAGCCAGATACCCCAGTTGTAATGTCATTTAAAAATTTTGCGTACTCATCCGAGTTCTGCTTTGAGTTTCACTTTAAATGCATTCATTTCGCTTTTTAATGTTTAGCAAGTTATTTATATTTCTAACAGATATTTCCTTCAAGGTTTCTTTAAAGATTTGTGGGTAAAATTGTTACCGGACGTGGCTATTAGTGAAATTTAATCGTCTTACAGACACCTAAACATTTATGTAGATATCAGTTTGCAGAAACTCTGTTGATACTTTAGCATTTTATGTTTCAAAGAAAGCCCGCTTTATACTCGAACCACGAACGTTGGAAATTTTCCACGGTCTCCATGTCTGTCCATATTAACATCAAAAATATAGTGTGCAACAGCTTCTTTATTAGGTTGAACGATTTCATATGTTAATTTCTTTCTTGTGTTCTTTCGGCAAGTTCTGTTTTGGTGTTTTGTGAGGACGCACGGCTTGAGGCCCGGCGTCTCGCCTCGTCTTGTTCGTTAACAACCGTTTATCCGCCGTGAATTCGCCCCTTCGAATTTGTGATAGTATAAGTATTTTTCTAGCGGCAGGGTCTAGGAAATACATAGCAACGACGTCTTTGTCGAACTTGCGTTAGAATTTGCGGGCGGTGGAGGAATTCTCCAACAAATATATCTTTATCTTATCGTACAAGTATCGAATGAATACTTGATGGCCGTTTTGGCGTTGTAATGTCCGCTTTAGCGGCATCGTCTAGTTGCGGCAAGCTGGGTAGAAATTTGTCTTCGTTTATTTCTTTGGAAAACTCTCCGTTGAAGCAAGGAACTCCATTTTCCGTTCTAGTGGGACTATCTTGTTCTTGTCATCTTTCGGGTGTGAAAAATATACTCTCTTTTGTGTTTTAAAATTCAAGTTATGTGCAATAGGGTCAATATAGTGTTTTTAAATTTTGCGGTTTTTTGTTTCTAATTACGTCGAGTACCGACCTCTCGCAGTTACGATGTTTGAGATGGGCCCTTGGCACTATAAACATTTTCCGGAAAAGATTTAGGTTTTTTTTATTAAACTATCTAGAAATTTATTTTTAATAACATAATGTTTTTGATTAAATGATTTTCTTTTGTGTAAAGTAATATAATTACAGTTTCTTATTATAATTTAATTTAGTGTGATTAATCTTTATTTTATTTTTCATTTTGCTCTGATTTATTTTATGACTTTAGAAATTTAATAGCGATTCCATCAGATTCGTTTACACATAAACACGTCATCTTCTTATGTACAGTTTTAAAGCGTTGTTTTTTCTATGATTGTAAGTGATGTCATTTTTAATTTTACATTTTAAACTCGACTTAAAGATTTCAATAAATTTAATGTATGTTGCCAAGTTTTGATATCTTTTATTTACATAAGGACTATTTTCTTTAGTGTTCAAGCAATGTATTGTTATGACTTATGAAGTGTTCCAGAATTTCAATTTCTAGTAACAAAGAATTGCTAAATTTTGCTGATAACAATTCAAAAGTTTCATAAAGTTGATGTTTTATAAAGTTTATTTCAGTTATAAGAGCGAGAGAGAGAGAGAGAGAGAGAAAGCTGCTGGAATTTATTGCTTATTATGATATTTTTATTTTATGTTTTTTATGTTATTTGTGGAGCTCTTTTTGGGTAAGTTGAGAGTGTATTTTAATATCGAAGATACAATTTCAAGTTTGTATATACAGGGTGTTTGTCGATGTGGAAACAGGTCGATGAATTACATCGTTTTGTGTGTGTTACTGTTTCCTGGCGCCTTCTTGGTATTTCTTTTAGGCTTTTTGCTTAAAATCTAAGTTTTAGGTTCAGTTAAGAACATCAATACCTGGGTTATTTACTATCTTTGATCTCCTTCCCCCCCCCACCGTCTTCGACTCTTTTTCAGGTTTTTCCCGTTACACAGTCCTGTTTTAAAACTGCACGACTAAAATGAACTGAACACAGCCTTAGCAGTTCTTATAGTACTGTATATAATTATTAGTTGAGAACTTACAGTTATTTAAAATTTAGAGAAATGGATTTGAGCCGTAGACTATCAATTAGAAACGTAAATGTCTTTGTAGGACACCTGGATACGTACTAAGGAGTGTTGATTTGAATCTATCTAAAGGAATTAATTTTTAAAAAATTGATTTAAAAGTACCTACGAACTAAAAGATTCCAATTAGACTGAAACATCCAACAATTTCGAATAAATGTTCTACGTGACGCTTCACAATCCTGATATGGCTTAAAAATAAGGCCAAGTCCCGTTGAGCCATTCAACATACAATTTTAAGCATAGATATTAGAAGTAACCTTTTTAAGATATCACAATAAAGAACAATAACAGGATAGCACACTGCAGTTATTATTACAAGAAAAAGTGCGAGACTTCTTAGAGAAGAATTTACAATAAAATCTTCTGTGGCTTGAGAAATTTGATTGGTTTGATAAGCCTAATCAGCATGATATCTCTCAGCTCGCCAGAAAAAATCAAGAATTTTTATTGACCTGGAAAAGCCTACCAGTCCAGACAGTCTATTGCTAACCTAAAAAGTCACGAACTGAATTCGAATCTTGGCCAGGTTACTTAACTTGAAAAAGTATAGTCGGCGTACAACTATCGTACATAGATGTTTATAGATGTGCTAATTTGGTTGTAACATCTTAACATTGGTAATCCTTCCCTTAAGGGGATTATTTTTATACCCTTACCAAAGATGATACAGTTTGATGTAGTTTTTTTAGAAAAGTGAAAAACACTTAGAATAAAGCCATTATGATCATTTCCGTTTGATATAAAAACATGTTTGAAGATTTGACTTTTAAGGAATTCTGGGGAGTTGATTACCAGCAACGTAAACCGAAAAGAACAAATCGTCTGGCTGTTGAGAAGACCAGGTTTGAAATTCAATGAACCATATGAAAGCAGTTGTTATAAGTCTTCTGACCGTTTACGTAAGCGTAAGCATTTAACATCAGATTTAATGGCAAAGAAGTTGCAAATATAATGTTTCGTTACAATAAACATTTGCCGAGTGTAGGATAATACGCCGCAAAATTTAAAAAAATGTAGGTGAAGAAGTTCCTAAAGCCAGACTTACATGTTTTCTATAAAAACCCAGGAGAAATGAATTTGACAATCAAATAGCTTTAGAAAAAACTCACAGTAGGTAATGGATATCGTTATCACCAAACTGTATTCTTTGCGATTAGTTTTAAATGGTTAGACAACTTAGAAAAGCATTTTTGTGCAAACTTTGAAAACCATTCAGATGTTTAATAATGCAAATTGTTGGCTCGAGTTGGAAAACAGCCAGAAATGAAAGAAAACTTCTACGATGTGGTAAAGTTAAATAAAAATAAATTTCGGCATTTATTGTAAGCACTTTTTGATGCTGTGGAAACACTATAATTTCATATGGTTTTATTTTATATAATTTTGGACCTAAATCACCTAAATGTGCCATACAAGACAGAGTCGCATCTCACTAAATCAACCAACAAGGAAATATTTTGACGGATACTTATAAATAATAGAAATAGATGTCATATTTTTACAGTAGAAGGACAATCCTACAAAGACAAAACCTACCCAGAAGCATGTCTTAATCAGTAACTTTTTAATGATCATCTGATTTGCGTTAGTAATTAAATTAGATATATCTCTAACAAGAACTCACAGAATAGAAGAAAAACAATGAATTTAATGTACCTATATACTAGTACGTTTTATTCATTCATCTTTTTTTTGAAAAAAATGCATTAAGGATAGTGCTTCCTCCTACGCTAGCACTCAAACCATTTACTTCTAATAAATACCATAAAAGCTATTAATACTCGAAAAAAATTTCTTTCAATACCACTTACTAGGAATTGAATTCGTACTTGGAAATACGTTCTTCGTATATTATTACACGTAACAGCTACCTTATTAAATGGGTTCTTAGAAATTTTTTATTTGCCATTGACTTGAGCAGTTTATGTCTTGGAAATAAAGTTTAATCAGGAGAGGAATTTATTAAAGTAAAACTTACTTAATTCTATTGAGAAGAAAGTGTAAAAGAGCGAGATTTGAAACTAAATAGCAACCAGTTCTCAGTATAAAATCATTTATTTATTTATATAAATAAATTTCTATTGAAATATATATTTTAATCCATTGCCTTGGTAATTTATAGAAGAGCCTTTGAGTAAAGAGATTCAAACCGGAGATAATATTATACAAATTCCTTACAAAGAGTCAACTCGACCCGGACGTCTACTGACTGACTGACTGACTGTATTTGTGGAATTGCTTGCTTGCAGTAAATGTTTAGGAGTTCAACTGCTTTATCGAAAACGATATTCAAATAGAGACAGACAATCGGATGGTAGATTGGTCAAGGAATACAGCGATAGTATCATACAATCGAAACTACTGGAAGCAGATATCCTTAAAGGAATAGAGAATAATCTCGAAACTAACGTTCAAAGTATTGAATCTAGGACCACATTATAAATTTACGATAAGTGAAATTGTGTTAAAGTATATACCATGAAGGTATTCATGCAAAAACTTTATTTTTGCTTTTTTTGAGAAAATCAATAAATCGAATTTGTAGATTGTATTGTTTATATAACTTTGTAGCTTGGGGTTAATTAGGACTACCACTAATTAGACCAACTATTATCAATTTTTAAGAAATGGAATATTTGAAAAAGTAAAGGTATGAAATACACGTTGCCTGGAAATATTTAACAAGAAAAAGTTGAAACAATATGAAGAAAATTTACTTCTATCTTATTTTCTGTTTACAGAAAGTTTATTATGTCTAAATGAAAAAACCGGTCAAGAGTGGTGTAGAAAATTTTACGTACATGAATAAAATTTCCTACAAGTTGCGCTTGGGGAGTTTCTTTATTTAGACACTTGATGCATAATTTGAAATAATTATCATAGTGTCTTTTATTACCCTAACGATTGACTTACACCCTGGTATGTTATGTTTACTAAAAGTTAAAGTGACATATTATCAGTTCCTTGAAATCTTTACATAAAAATGGGTTTTAAGCAACAGTTGCTATTTTTATCCAGCAGATCTGTTACAAATTTCCCAATTCCCGCAAATACGAAAACAATCAGCTTGTTATGCCCCAGCCAGTACCGCAATCTCTTTGTGGTAGACCAAGCTCAACTAGGCAATAACTCGTCATGCTATGCGGCAAAAATACAAAGGGACTCGTTTATACAATTTAACGCGAAAACAAAATGTGTCAACCTGGGTATTTACAAAGTTTTCAACTATTTTATAATGAACTAGAATTCTAATTCAGCAAACAGTTAAATAACACTCTTAATAGACCTTTTTAACATAGGCTTTTCAGTTTTAATTTCACGATGATGTAAGCTCGAATTAATTTTTAATATTTACCCTAGCTACCCCCTCAAAAAGCTCTTATATCGTCAACGACAATTGACGAGAAATAACGACGCGGTGTGCATTGAGGAACAAAGTTTAATTTAATTTTACCCTACTCATGAGAAAACCGTTTTAGAAGACAAATTGCCATTTCGAAAATCCATAACATTTATGAGGGTTTTATAATGTGCAGGTTCAGTTAGTTCTGCTTGATTTATTGAACCATCAAATGAACCAATAATGAAATTCTGAGAAGATGTATGAATGAAATAATCTTCAACAACATCTAGCTTAAACCTACATTGCCTACGTTATGCTAGCAGCAACGCTGTTCATAATTTAATAAAAATTTCTGAATTTACCTAAACATTTCTCAATTATAATTTATTTCTTGCTTTATATTACTTAATTGTTTTTGGTTCTGTAGAATTAAATTCTAGCTTGTCTTTTTCTAAGACCTTTATGCACTTGTATGATTTGAATGATTTTTGACATGCAATGTTAGAATATATTACTAGTTAGAATAGTAAATGATTCAAGATAAAGAAAACAATCTAATTTTCAATGTTTACTTACTTACACTAGTTTTGTGTACATTTAGCAAATCTTAAAATAAACACCCTTTAGTGTTATCTTTCATCTTTAAAACACAACTCGCTTCCATTTACATTTGACTTTCACGCCATCAACCCATATTGTTTCCCCTTGAGATGAAGAGTTTCTGAATCATTATCAATAGTTTCAGTAACATGCTTCTATATAATTACTGAAAACCCACGATAGATAATAGAAGTAATTGATATTCATTGGCTTAATATCATATTGTCAATGCATGGAATTAATTGTAGTTTTACCGTAGAAATAGGGTGACAAATAGTAAATTCTACTAACATAAATGTGAATTTCAACATTGTTTAATTTGAATCTAAGGAATTACAATTAAGAAAATAAGATTCTAGGTTCAATTGGAACTTACTCAAAAATTAATTTAATACGTATTTGCATGCAATTTTAATTCCTAATTTGTTTGAAACAGGGCTTGACATCAATAAGCTTTGACTAATCAGTTTTTAACTAGTAATTGCTAATTATTGTGTGGACTCTGTGCTATTCAATTTTTTAAAATAGTTAATTTTAGAAATTCTAAATAAAAAATCTCATCTTAACCACGTTTTTGAAACTTTAATTTTTTTCTAAAGGATGTTGCAAAAAATTCAATTAATAGACAAGAAGACTGTTCGAGCAAGATTGAAGATAAGCTAAATAAAAGTCGCCACTCACAGTAGTACAATCTCGAGTACCATAATTATGCAGGTTGTATTTACGTTTTACATAATGTTTGATAGCGGTCATAAAAAGATGTAGGGTTTACGTATTATAGATCATTTCTGAAAATTACCAAATTAGGTATTTGCAACGTTGCACTGCAATATACGGCTATTAGATAAAAGTCATAAATCAAAACAAGGACCTCCGACGGCGACCGACGGGTGGAAGTTACCAATACATTTATATCAGTTATTGTACCAGTTTTGTTCTTAAATTTTATTTTATTTCTTCATTTTTCATTGAAAACGCTTCCTAGTTCTCCTTTCTTTTTTAGATTTATTTATTTATACGATTTAACCTTCCTAATCCTATATTTTTAAGGGTAGAATCGACAAAAAACAAACTGGAAAATTTAGTTTTTTAACCTGATTGGTAATTTATAATTATTACGTTTCTTTATTACCTGTATAATCATTATATTGTTATCCTACCATGACACATATTCATCGTATGGCATAATAGTATAATTATACACCTGAAACCCTATTTAATAGTTCCAAGCGATATGTTTTTGTGCTTATTGCTCTTGGAGATAATTTTGTTAGGTAGAAACAGTAATGTAATGTGTCCCTTATTACAATTAAAATCGACTGTTTGGAACTCGATGAAGATTGGTTTTATAAAATAAAACACTTTGGTACTCTGAAGTTAAATTTAATGTTTCTAAAATTTGCCATTTCCTTACTAATGACTCTATACGTTCTGATCAATTACTGTCAGTTTCACAGTGTTATAATTTTGAAATAAAACTGCTATTTCGTACGTTTTCTCAATTTCAGCCTAAAGGTACGTGTTAAGTGACTCTAGGCTGGGGAATATTTTCAAAATATCAAAACGATTCACAATAATTATTTTATTTAGCACCATCTTTAACAAGAGCAAACGCTGAATGATTTTACAACTATACGTACTATCGGTTTAATTTAAACACGTGATAAAGTGAATTTATGTTGTTTTTCGACAAGCACTTGCCTTAAATTTGATTTTGTTTACGTGTCAATAAGCAAAGTAAATTTCCTCTAGGTACTGTTTACAAAGAACAATGAACAACAGTGTAATGATATATTAAATTAAACTTTTTAACTGTAAAAGCAAGATCCACAAACAGTTACTTATGTATTGATGAGCGACTTTTACCTAATCCCCTTTCTGTACAAATGCACTTGAACCTCTGATGGTTTTTCCAGGAAGCGATGCGTTTTCTACAGTTACAGAAAAAGTCTAGGTATGTCTGGGCATATTTAATAAACTAATAGAAAAGTCTATAGGAAGACTATTATAAGGAATTGAAAAGTTATTGATTAACAATTCGACATTTAAGTCATTAATATCTGTCTGCCACTAAGAAACTTTGATCTTAGATATTTAAAGAATGGATAATAATGATAAACTTCCTCTGAACTAAACTGAAAACCCGTTATCTATAACATGTGTTGCCTATTCTATTGTAACACCATAAAATGGGCAGGATACAGACATACAATATCCCAAGAAACGCTTTTAGTTATATCGTATAATAAAAGCTTGCTGTTAGGATGCCCCTTTTGAAACTCTTGGCTCTTTTAAAATTCAATAAACTGAAATGCTGTAGAATAAAAGTTGCTAACTTTTCTTGTCGAGTACATCGGTTAAGTTTGCCACCTAAATTTAGAGACGCCCTGTATATAATTCTAGAGGTCGTCTAGCACGTTGGCCTTTTGAACTATGACACCGCGATTTTAATCTCGCACGTGCAAAAGGTAAACACTTATACATGACTCTTTAGCTCGCGCGCACCCTCTAAAGACTGTCTACCTGGAAAGACTTTCAGAAGATAAATGGCATAAGAAATCCAGAAAGAAAGCCATTCAGCTCCTCACAAACATCACTACATTATATAAATTAAATCATTACATATCTTTATTACTATTTTCTACACTACCTTTCTAAATGGAAGCAAATGGTCCCTAACAAACGCCATAATGTTTTATTACAGAAGTTAGATCGAATTGGAAGACTAACGGTCGTCTCTTTTTCATTTTATTTAGTAAACCTAGGCGCACGCAAGACCACTGCCTAGATCAAAACAAAGTTTTACATCTACCATCGAAATAGTAGGATCACAGATTAAATAAAGTTCAGATGTTTCACTCCCTATTCCACCAATGTTCCCATTTTTGGTCTTTGCGCATTTACGTTTGCAGCTCTGGGAGTTTACCACGCCTACTCTTTCACGCGCGTTTTATGAAAAGTGCACACCAAGCTGTGCTGCTTGCGCAGTACATGTCAAAGTAGCAAGCTCTGGGAGTTGCTTTGAGAGAGAGAGAGAGAGAGCAGTAGAATCCAAAAATTTGTCGAAGTAAAATATCTGACCTTTATTTAATCTGTGGTAGGATGCTTTACATTCTTAGAATTTCATAGGCTATTCTACTCGACAACGAGGTCTATATTACTAGGGGATTTCTTAGAATTTTGGTAGAGAATTTATAACACTTAATTTGGTAGACTCCTAACAAAGTATTTTCTTTACGTAAATGCCATGATGACAGTGAACAGGGTCATTATGGCTGCTATTCGAGCTTATATCAAAAGCAACCATCGGAACTGTTTCTAGCATCTCTTGAAAATTAATAGTCCAACACGCAGTGCTTTAAACTGCACTGGGTATTTTCCTAAGTACCTTGTTTTTGTTTGATATTTTCCTGTTTTATAAAAATATAACCGAGAATTTGGCAAAAAAAGCTTTCCATGAAAGTTGTGACCGTATTTTATAAATCTTTTCTCGCCCGTAAAATCTACCTAAGTCAAGCGTTTGTTAATATTATTCCTTATTAAAATTTAAGACAGAAATCCTTTGAGCCTCAGAAAAGGCATGTAACTTTAATTTAAAAAAAAGGTGAGTTAACAAGATTCTTAAATTGAAATTAAATCTTCTGAATTCTAGGCTTTCAGTTGATGACCTTAAGAGTGAATGAGGAGTAACAGCTTAAGTTTCAAGTAAATGAAACCAGCGGCGGGTAGTGAACTAACTTCATGGCGGCTGCAGACTGCAGTCTGATTGGCTTGTCCAAGCATTTTATACGTAAAGAAGCCAATCAAGTGATCTGAAACTGCCATGAAGTTAGGTCATCAGCCTCCTCAGAAAGAACCCCATATTTGAGTTTGACAAAAATACAAATTTAATAATTAAATAACCTTCCTGGGCGGTGTGGAGGTAATAACTAACACCTGCCAGCTATATACTTTGTATAGTATAAATGGCACAAACAGAGAGAAGCCACATTGGAGCCTGCAATCGGGAAGACATTTTTCGGGTCTGAAATCGAGTTCACGTTATTACAAATATTATCATAGTAGTTGGTGTCCAAATTGAAAAGATAGTGATTAAATAACACATTGTCTTGTGCTATTGCAAACATTAATTAAAAAAAGATGAGTCTTAAAAGTTTTAGAAGAAACATCAAAGCTGGGGCAAAATAAATTCACCTTTTTCCGAAGCGTTTTACATCCTATAATTGTACCTTAATGAATAAGTGATAAATCTAATTCTAAGAAATAAGTTAACCTCGTTTCACGTCTTCTCGTTTAAATACTCGATGAAGGACAAATATAAAAATTCACATAATTTGAGAAACAAGACTTTCCAATCAGTTTGCGTATAGATACACTGCACGGTATCAACAAACAAATGAAATTGTTATTCTTGAGAACGATTCCGCATACGGTTACCCAAAAGCTAAGAAAGAGAAAACAGACAGTTGAAAGCCACTTTTAGATTTAAAATACGCAGTTACTTTGAATATTTCATTACCTCATGTTGCAATGCGTATTTTTATGAATTCGTTTTTTTTTTGAATCGGCTCATAAGGGTTTGGAGAGAATTTAAAGAAATTGCAACCAACATGGAAATACAAATTATAATTTATAAATTCCAGCTAATTTAGAGTTTTACACAAACTTTTACATGGTTCTCAAGAATAAGAACGCTCCTTCAAATTTCAGTTGCTTCTGAAAAGTAAAAAATCACAAGCTGTAGATGTTTACAAGATTTTATACCCAAGCCGGTGGATTTATTTTTGTCAGTTTGACACGACTTACTTGGAGATGTTCTTGATGGAAGATGCACGATTAAAACGACTAAATAATCGTCACTGCTGCAGCAGCAAACGAAGAAGCTGAATATAACGGGAAATGACTTTAAATGGAAATTTAAAAAATAACACTTTTTGATGAGGTAGCTAGTTACTGAAAACTAAATGGTTGAATTACACTAGCAAAGATTATTAAAACCGTAATGTAGCTTTAAGGGAAAAGAACATTCATATTATAATATTCATCAAGAGCTGTCCAAGTTCATGCAAATCGGCGTTTTTTATCAGTCTGTATCAGTCTCTTAATTTATTTTGATTAACTAATTCTAACATAACTTACATTCAGAAAACGTAGTTTTCAAGATATTCAGGAAAAAAACAAATAAATCTAATTAAACAGATTAAAAGTCTCGCCAATTTTTTGTATACCGAACCCACAGCTATATGCCACTATTCATGAAGCTTGAAGTTGGATTAGCAGCTCTTTCGTTCTTTTACGTTTGCCTTGATTATATTAAATTTTGCTTGTTTTTTGTGTAGACTCGAATTCTTTAATTTACTCGATTTGATGCAGACACACAAAAATAACAAAGAATGGTGTAAATTCAAGACACGGGAAATAGGAAATGTTTTTTCAAGGACATGAAGAGGTGAGATATTTAAAGCAGAAATAATTATCTGTATGTGATATAAAATTATGAATTTATATAATAAAAAGAAACCATTAAACGATATTGCTGGCAATTACAGAAATAATTAAATTAATTTCTGCTACACACTAATTCACTCAGTTTCCCTTATGTATATACGGACCTACAAAATTGTCCTGAAATAACATTTGAATGGCACATCCCAACTGTTTCAAACTTTCATGTTTTCTCTTTTACCTTAAAACTCGCTTTAATTACATGCAGTTGACGTTTACTTCTACAGTATACCTGAAGTACATGTTTCAGACATTTATCAAAATACTCCCCTGGTGCTGCATATTTTCAGAAAACAACGTGCTATGTTTATGTAGCACGGTCTATTTAAATGCATGACGAGAATTTTTTAAAAATCTGTTGGGATTTTAAAAGGGCTTTCCCCTTTAGAATTTTAGAATAGACTAGAATTAAGTAATTAAATCATTAACAGTTCTAAAGCTTCTGTGTTACATTTAATTAAAACTTGGAATCTTATTAGATTTTGTACATAGAAGTTTTAATAATAGTTGAAGCAACTTTAATACGATTATGGACATGTATTTGAAAAGTAGCCTTAGAATTTGTACAACTTTTTGTAAATTACAAGCTAATATGTACTACATTAAATAATCTTTTTTATTGTACACTAGATATCAATTAAATGAAAAATGCATGTTTTCGAGTTGTAGTTCTTCTAGTAGCCTGGATGGAATTTTACGCCTTCAATGGTTAGTGTTTCTAATTTACTTTTATGTACTTGTGCAGTACATAATTCTAACCACCAAAGATCACCTGTTAAATATCTTTAAAAATGAAATAATTTCAAAAAGCCTTTAGTGAGTCAATAACGTTCCTAGTGGAGATCTTAGTCAGGGCACCAAGCCAAAAGAGATACACTGAAGTCTCCAAAAGACAGCCTATCACGGACTACAGCAAAAGTAAACGTTTAAAGAATATTTGCTAGCAGAATAGAACAGTGCTAGAATTAATAAAATATGTAAATAGTCACAGTTATCTCTGTATTAATTAACTTCCTAAGCTGTTTTAGAAGATAAACAGTCTTCTTCAAGAGGTTTATGACTAAGTTGCTGTTTGGCAATTGTAAAAGCAGAAATAGAAACTGACAGGCAGTTCAGAAAAAACTACGTATCTTCCAGACCAGACGTTTGAGCTGTAAAATATGCGAACGCCTTTTATCGGTATGCACAAGCCAATGTGGTCCCGGAGGCTAAGTTTATCTAATTTTATCCTGGACAATGGCTATTTGAGAAAGATCTCATTTGAAGCTCTATAAATGAAAGGAAGACTAGATTAAGATTGGTGATAGAAAATGATTATAAAAAGTGGGGAATGCTGAAGCAAAAATGGTATGAAGTTGTTTAATTCGAAAGACCATAATGGATGATCTTTTTTCCGAATAGAAAGAACTTGTCGAGATCATAAGACATGTTACAAGTATATGAACCATACTGGTATATAACACATGGGCTGAAAAGTCCCAGGCCTAACAAAGAAAACACGGTTTTTTTTGTTCAAAATTAGCTTTATTCATCAACGTAATTTCCATCAAGAACAACGCAATTATTCCAGCGCCGCTCTAACATTTCAATACCACTTTTGTAGAAGGATTTATCTTTTGCCTTAAAATAGGACTCAGTTTCAGCGATAACCTCTTCATTCGAGCGAAATTTCTTCCGGCAAGCATTTTTTTAGGTCTGCGAACAGCCAGTAGTCGCTGGGAGCCAAATCTGGCGAATACGGTGGATGTGGGAGCAATTCGAAGTTCAATTCATGTAGTTTTGCCATTGTTTTGATTAACTTGTGACACGGTGCGTTGTCTTGATGAAACAAAATTTTTTTCTTTGCCATATGCGGTCGTTTCTTTGCAATTTCGGCCTTCAAACGCTCCAATAGCGCTATATAATATTCACTGTTGATGGTATTTCCCTTCTCAAGATAGTCGATTAATATTACACCACGCACATCCCAAAATACTGAAGCCATAACCTTTCCAGCCGATTGTTGTGCTTTCGGTCGCTTTGGACGAGGTTCACCAGTTGCTGTCCACTCAGATGACGATCGTTTTGATTCCGGGGTGAAGTGATGGATCCATGTTTCATCCATTGTCACATATCGACGCAAACATTCCGGTTTGTTACGTTTAAACATGGCCAAACACTGCTCAGAAACATCAACACGTTCTTGTTTTTGGTGAACAGTGAGCAAACGCGGCACCCACTTTGAGCAGAGCTTTCTCATAGTCAAATGCTCATGCAATATAAAGCCAACACGTTCTTTTGATATCTTTACGATGTCAGCTAACTCACGCAACTTCACTTTTCGATCATTCAAAACGATTTTGTGGATTTTTTGATGTTTTCTGGTGTTACCGCCTCATTTGGACGTCCACTGCGTTCTGCATCATCGGTGTCTCTACGACCACGTTTGAAGTCAGCAAACCAACGTTTTATTGTTGTTTCTGATGGAATGGAGTCCCCATAACACTTTTCAAGCCATTGCTTCGCTTGAACGGTATTTTTTCCCATCAAGAAGCAGTGTAAAATTAAAACACGAAATTGTTTTTGATCCATTGTTTTGAAAATAACAAAAGTAGCGTAACTCTTAGCACAATAACTCACAAAATAATGAATAGAATATCATGAAATTTTAACAGCTGTCTTTTGAAGGTTAGTACTAACTGAAAACGCGGTGAATGCAATAGAACTAGCGCCATCTATTTGTTAGGCCTGGGACTTTTCAGCCCATGTGTTAGTAGATTTCAAGATGGACGCTAGTGCACATATTGGAGTATTTAAATTTACTGACTGGGAAGTACTGGGCATCATATTACGCAAAATCTATTAACTGTAGATAGATTGCACAAAAATACACAGTTTCTGAAAGATAACAAGAGTTAATACCCTGACAATTGCATCTAACACTGAAACAAAAAGTATTTGATTCTAGTGTTTGCTTTAAAACCAAACATAACCAACCTGAGGAAGTCGGTTTTAAAAAAAAACTAATACATAAACCCAAAATAAGTTTTTTAAGGAAACTTACAGTGAAAAAAACATTGACATGACCGATTTGGTAATTGGGGCAAAGGAGGAGAACTATTTCAAAATTCTTTATATCTTTGTGTAATAGACTTGAATTATCCAAAAAACTAGTTAAAGTTATATCAGTAGAAGTCACAAAATGTTTAGTTCAAATAGTAAAAAATTATATCTATTGTACAAGATTTGGGTTGACTCCAAAATAAATAAAACCTAATTGTACAACTGACTGTAGAAAAAGAAACAACAAGGTTTAGACATCTTATGTAAGAGTTTTAGAAAGCACTGCTGTGGCGAATTATCAAACTTTAAATATAATAATAAAAAAATATTGTGCAATATATATTGCATGCTAGCTACATCACAAGTGCCAAAACACCAATTACCAACTGTTCCACTCTCTTTCTACTAATTATTGTTGGTCTTCCTTTGCAATTTGCCAGTAAATAGGTACTGCCTACTGTTTTATCAATCAAACTAAATTTAATTTATATGGATTTGGTTAACTCGTTGGAGCTGGGTTAGCGTGGCATTCTACATCAAACTTAAAACTAAATCTTGATTGGAAATATAATCTTATTTAACAATAATATAGTAAACTGCAAAAATTTGTAACGTAAAAGCTTACGTTACAGTATTAACATGAACGAAAACTAGGAACGTTTGGTCCTAGGTCAGCTGAACTCAAGTTGGTAGCTTTTAGGTG
>VTPC01004085.1:19681-46401 GCA_011009095.1 Ignelater luminosus
TATAGGTCAGAGTATGCAAAAAGACATTACTGGCAATTTTAGGGATAGGAGAATGGATGGTCAACAAGTGGTTAGAAGACGGAGGAGAAGATCATGTAGAGTTGGAAGAAAAAGACGAAACCGACGAGAGAACTGAAAATAAAAGACAATCAAAGAAGATTACAAGACAACGGAACTTAAATGAAAGATTAAATTTATTAAAAGAGTTTTTATTGGCTTTGCCAAATGTAGAATCACATTATTGTCGGGCATCTTCTCAAAAACTCTATTTGGAGCCTTTTTGGACGTCAAAGTCTCAGTTGTTCAAGGTTTATACTGACAATTGGTGCAAGGAAAAAAATGCAAGCCACTGTCTTCCTGTACATTCCACAAAACGTTTGAAAATCTGAATTTGTCTTTATACGGACCGAAGAAAGATCAATGTGATATATGTAGAGCATACAAGCTAAAACACATTACTAGTGAAGAATACAAGGATCATTCAAAGAAGAAAAGCGCTGCTAGGTAAGAATAAGACAACGATAAAGGAAATGAAGAGCATGTTTACAGGGTGGATCTTCAGAGCCTGTTATTGTGTCCTAAATCAAATGCTTCAGGCATATATTACAGGAGGAAACTTTCGGTCCACAACCTTTGTATGTATGATCTAAAGACAAAAGATGGATTTTGCTACCTGTGGAATGAAACAAAAGGCGAATTCACTGCAAATGAGTTTGCAAGCATTGTAAGTCATTTCATTCAATCCCAGTTACCGCTTCGCAACAATGCAAAGGAAATAATAATTGTCAGTGACGGCTGTAACTATCAAAACAGAAGTTCTATTTTGAGCAATGCCCTGTTACATTTAGCTGTTAAATACAAGATCTGTATCGAAAGCAAATATCTGGAAAAAGGGCACACTCAAATGGAGTGTGACTCTATGCACTCCACCATAGAGCGGTATCTAAAACAGAGAGAAGTTCATGTGCCAGCTGATTATGTAGAGATATGCAAAAATGCTAGAAATCATACTACACCTTATAAGGTTACTTATTTAGAACATTCGTTCTTCAAAAACTATGCAAACCCCACAATGTACAAGTCGATCCGTCTTGGATTGAAGAAAGGGGACGCCAAAGTTACTGACATCCGCTGTTTGAAGTATTCTGACGACGGAAAAATTTATTACAAACTAAATTTTGAAGATGAGTTCAAACTATTACCTGCCTGCGAAGATAACGCAAAACAATCGGAAGAAGCTTTAAGAAAATCCAGACGAAAAAGACAGGATCCAAAATCATCATTAAGCGATCCTATAGACAAAATGCAAGCATTTCGTGAAGCAAATTTTCCAAATTTGTACGACAGTAAGTTGAAGATAACGGAAGCAAAGTACAACCATCTGCAAGAATTCAAAAAGTACAATACTAAGGGACTACCACTCTTTTTATGCCGAGTTGCCATTTTAACAGACTGCTTCAATCTATGAAAAGGTCAAAATTACCATCGTTAGATGTATTTTTACTAACATTTTGTTTTATTTGACATTTTTTATGTTTCCAAATATAATATACCGTAATTATCTCATTATTCCAATTTCTAGTATTTTATTTAAAACCTTATACTCACTCAGACCACTTAACTCCAAATTTAAATTTTCCAAACCACGTATCTCTTATACACATACCGTGTAACTCCTTAACGTAGCTATTTCTAACCTGGTAACTCCATTGTAATTATTAATATGTTTAATTATAAAACAATATGGCCTATATACATCTCAGAATACTTTAAACTTTATTGTTAAGAATAAACAATAATAGTTTTTCTATCCACTGTCGAATAAATCAGTATTTTGTTCTTCCTGTAAAAAGTGGGAAATGTGAGTTACGTGGTTTGTTAATTAGGCCAGCGATATATGATATCTAATTTCAAACAAAAAAGGAACAACGATTGCTGTATACTTTAGAAACTATTATAACATTAATTAGTATGTATAAGCTACTGTTCACAATCTTTATAATTTTTTTTGCACACATATTTTACATGACTTTCTTTCGAGATCTGTGCCCTTTTTATAAAGCGCTTTTTTGCAGTCAAAATAAATATTGGTTGTTTTATTAGAACATTTTTTAAAAATTTAACATTGGCGTCTCAGTACTTGACGATGGAGCCTGCTAGCTATTGACACACGGAGTCAAACTCTTTGCTGAAGATGCTCATGTCGGAGTTCATCAATAGGCTTTAGTGAAATGTTGTGCCTGCTTATTTTTCGCCCGGTAACTTGTTTATATATTACCCACACGTTGATACCTGTCAGGTCAAGTATGTTGAAGAATACATGAACCGGCCATCTCCAGCATGCCGATCTAACAGTGTACTTGCGAGACATCTGGTCTACCACATCTACACAGTATTTTATTAAATTATAATATTGCATTGGTTCTGGTAATTGTTTTCTTCCAGTCCCAATAGTCACATTAGAATGCTGAGTATTGAGCACCAGAACATTTTTGTTTCTTTCCCTTAATATACCGTAAGAGTAGTGCCACTCTTGGATCTCAGGATTTTAGAAGAACGCAGACTTTTTTTGGTTTCATTGCCTTTAGTCGTTCGGAAAGCTTGATAGACATAAAGAAATTATCTGTAGTAACATTACGTTTTGTTCTAAGGTATGGTTCCATTATTACCACATTTTTTGGAAGAGACTCTTTTTCAAGTTGTAGTTCATTTTTCCTAGATAAGGAAATGCGTTGCACATATATTTTAACTTTACATCAGCAAGCATCCAGAACTTGATTCCAAATTTATTTGGCTTATTTACTATGAACTGTATAAAATTGCAACGTGCCTTGCTAGGAAACAGCTGCTCATCGATTGTAACATCTTGGCCTGGCTTCTAACAAAGAAGGCAGGTTTTGATGAACTTACTCCACCTTTCTGACACTAGAGCAAACTTATCAGTTTTTAGTCTTTCTGAGCTCGAGACTCTTTCCTCTGTAACATTCGTTTTAGCATGTGCTGTTGGACCTGCGCCATTTTCCAACACATTCTGTGCAGAAAACCTACCATAAGTACTGATATTCTGTGCAGTAGCTGTCTCGATAGTACTTTTGCCTTCTCAACAACTTCCAACCCTAGCGTTTCTGCTTTCAGGCTGAGAGCATTTCGACGAAATAAAATTACTAGACCAACCCTGAAATTGACCTACGGCACGACGTTTCCCACGTGAAATTCCTCGTCCTCTCCTGCGTTGTTTTCCACAATCTAAAGATGAAATAAATCTTAGAGCTTATGTGCAATTTTAGGAACACCATATTTCAGAACAACACAATACAAAAAATAAGCTTACCAATTTCAACTTGATTTACAAAGCATGTGTGACTTTTTAGAGATTGCACACATTCGAGATTTTTATTGGAATCGGAAGAGCTAGAGAGTCGAGGAATAAAATCTTTATCAGAATCAAACGCGAGCAGATGCATTTGATTCTGGATCAGAACAATCTTCTGGCAAGCCATGAAGAAGTTCTAATTTTAATTCACCATCAGAAAGACCACGTTTATTGGCCATGACTAGATTCACTTTTGTGACTGAACATTCTCTCACAGTTTACAAACGACAACTGAGACGAGTTGGGGTTGTTAAGCACTGCAACAAACAAATAACTAATTCAGACAAGATGAAACTTGTAAAGCAATATGAAACAGAGCATTTCCATGTTTGTATCATTCTGAGAAAACGAAGTTTACATTGTTTTTACTTACTTACTTAATTCTAAGTCCATCTACCAAGGGTGTAGGACTGAGGGGTTGAGTTATTTCCCGTTTTCATTTTTTTCTATTTTGTGCTAGCTCTTGGATTTCTTCCCATCAGACCCCTCTTTCTTTTGCTGCTTTTTCTACTTCTTCCTGCCAGGTCCGGCGTGGTCTATCTCTTTTGTTTGTTCCATGCACTTTCTTGGTTCACCTATCCACAGGTATCCTTTGTATATGGACTAACCATCCTAGTTGTCTTTGTTGTATCGTGTTTAGTATCGGTTTCATCTGTAGTGTTTCACGTAAATCTTTGTTTCTTATCCTGTTCATCTTAAATTTCCCTTCGATTTTTCTCAAAAATTTTATTTCTGCTGCATTTATTCTACTTTTGTGTTTCTTTGTCAGTGTCCACATTTCGCTGCTGTATATTAGGGTTGGGCTTATAACGCTTTTCAAAACTTTTGTTTTTATCTCCTTTGTTGAAGAACGGTGTCCTTAGCATGTTGTACATTTTCCCTATTTTGTCTGCTATTTCTTTGTCTTGCGTTTCCTTCTATTATCGATCTCAAGTACTTAAATTCTAATACTTGCTTGATATTGTGTCCTTCTATAGACATATTGTGTCTTTTGTCTTTGGCCGAAATGATCATACTCTTTGTTTTGTTCACGTTTATTCTGATATTTATGTCTTTTAATTCCCTCTTCAAAATTTCCAGGTTCTCTTGCAGGTTTCTTGCGGAATCTGCGATTGTTATCATATCGTCTGCAAACAGCAGTTTTGTCAGCCTCATTCCTTCCAATCTTCAGTGTTCCATTATCAAGGGTTTCCTCCTTTTTTGTTCTCTTTATGGCCTCATCCACTACCACTGAAAATAATAGTGAACTGAGCACGCATCCTTGTTTTAATCCTTTCTTTATTTCAAACTCATTGGATTCTTCATTGTTTGTTCTTACGATATTCCTGGTTTTATGATACATTGCTTTTATCACATTTATAGTTTTTTCATCCAGCCCTTTGTTTTTTAGGCTTTTCCACACAACGCTTCTCCGAATCTTGTCGAAGGCCTTCTCAAGATCTATAAAACACATATGCTCCAATGTTCTTCTCTATTGTTTGTTTTAATATAAAAATGATGTCCTGTGTGCTCTTGCCTTTTCTGAAACCAAATTGTGTATCTTCTATCTATGTGTTTTTTTATTCTGTTTTCGATTATTCTTGACAGAACAGCGTTATACCTCGATAGTTGTTACAATTTCTTCCATTTTTTGTGTTACGGCAGAATGATTCCCTTATTCCATTCTTTCGGCGTTTTTTTGACTTTGATTATTGCCTTAAGTAGTAAGTCTTTAGACATCTCTATGCTGTTATCATCCAAATACTTTACCATTTCTGGTGTAAGTTTACCGTATCCTACCGATTTTCCTATTTTTGGTTTTCTTATTGCTACATTTAATTCTTTTGTTGATATTGGTGGTATGTCGCTTGTTTGTTCGTACTTTCATCGCTCTGGTTTTGTCCTCCTCCCTCAGTAGTTTCTTCAAAGTGTTGTCTTAATTTTTTCATTATTTTATCCTCTTCTGTGATTAAATTTCCATCTTTGTCCTTAATATTTTTTGAATTTTATTCTTTTTTTGTGTCGTAGCTGTCTTATAACTCCGTAGAATAATGTTTGGTTCTCCCTGAAGCTTTCATTCATGACCAAATTCCTTCTATGATTCCTCTTTTGCTCGTTTAATTGCCTCCTTGGTTCGTCTTTTTTTATCTTAAATTTCTGATAGTACTCTAATGATTTTGTCAAAAGGTATTTTTTCCACGTTACTTTTTTCTCTTTTATGATTTTTTGAATTTCCATCGTCCACCAGTCTGTTTTACATTGTTGTTAGTTACTCTAGATGTATCAGAGCGCTTTTTAACTGCTGTAAGTATTGTCTCTAAGGCAAGTCAAAAGAAGTTACTTCCTCGCCGAAGGCGGGAGGCTGTTATAAGCTTCTCATGGAGCTTCTTCAGCCGACTTGGCGATGGATTGCTGGTGGTAGCGACGTAGATTCCGATTGGGGTTCGCGTTCGTTGGCTTTGGCTGGTCGATGGAATGACGATGAGAAGCAGCATGATGCGGACAGTAGTAGCAGATGGCGATGTGAGACGGCGTCCTTTCGGTAGGTGAGCGTCGGGCGGGCGTGACGGTGGTCGTCGTCGAGAGGGGTATTGGGGGTTGTAGCCCAGTTATTTTATACATTCACCTCTAAAAAAATCCGACTGAAGATTTGACTTCGGGATTGTCTTTATCTCGGCATCAAAAACAATCCCTCAAAAGTCCATACATACGGCTACAGAAGTTACAGAAGGTCAAAGGTTACAGAAATCAGTTTTTCTCAAATATCTTGTAAACTATTAGTTTTAAGTTAATTTGGTCATTATGAAATTTATTCATGAGCTAAATCTACACAAATAAGGTCCTATACTAAATTCACGTAGAGCCAATAGTTTTTGAGATATAGGGCTAAGAAATTTCGAAGCACAGCGCATACTTCCCTATACTATACATATAGTGTTGTATACAGATTATAAGACCTATTTATACATAGAAACATCGTTCATGCATATATACCTGCGTCATTTCTGTCTGAATTGTCCTTGGAAAGGTTCTTTCTTCATAATAACAATGGTAAGGGCCTTGAGTAGCAGCTGTCTAACATTCCGCTGTAGGCTCATGGGTCACTGTAGAACTGAAAATATTAGATGACGCATCTTGTACGCTTTAAATTCAGTTTAACTCTACATTTGGTAGAGTTGGGACGTTTTATTCATCTCGAAATATTTTGTAATTCATTATAATGGCAGACTACACTTTTTATCTGTAATGAAACTTTGTCAAATGGCACGACTGCGATTGCTGTTCGCGGTTTAGAAACTCTCAGAAATATGAGTGTTGAAAGAGGTGACGATCATATCGACTATTTGCAAAGCGTACAAACTGCGACAGTGCATGTTGAGTGTCGTAAAAATTATACGAAGAAACTCAACAGTGAATCATATAAAAAACGTCGTATGAGTGAATCACCATCAACGTCTCAGTGCTCTCGTTGCTTTCTTCTTCGAGTGTTCCACTGCGATTTTCAATTCGAATAGCTCTTTGGTCCGGAAGATCGCCTGGGTCTAGGCGGTCCTGTCCAGGAGCACGAGGACCAGAGACATGGGGATCCTCTTTGGTCAGCGGTACATCCGGTGGACTGAGCTGACAGGATGACTTCTGCGGGCGAGTTTTTCTTGGACTTCTACTGCGGTGATCACCTTGGGGACCCCTCGCAGGACGATTTTCTGTGCTTTCGTTAACATATTTTTCCCGTGTAATAGGTTTTAGTTTGTTTGGTGCCACTATAAGGTTTACTCTTTTTGCTGCTCTATTTTTTTCATTCACTCCTGACCACATCAGCCAGTAACTTTTATGGATTTGACGTACCTCTTTGTCTTTTCTTTTCTTTTTGTCTCTGTTAGTCCTAGAATGTCTACTTGCTGGAAAGTCGTTTCCTCTACTAATTCTTCTACCTTGTCGTTTATTCCTTTTACAATTCAGGTTCCAATGTTTATTATTTTCGGTTTTTCCTTGATTTTATCCTTATTCATTGCCTTTTTTTGTCGTCCGCATTTTGAATTTTTGCTTATTGCTTTTCAGTTTTCTGTTTCCTTAGTTGTGTATTGTCCTTTGAGTTTGTCCTCATTATCATCCTACTTCCATCTAACTTTTGCTTGTTTTCCCTTGTTTATTTCTTTGTATTTTTCTTTCTCTCTTTGTGAGGTAGGATTCAGTATATATCTCATGCTCCGTAATATTTCAAAGTTTACTTTTATATCTAAGAATATCAGTTTTATCCGTTACATCTTCGGCTTCGATGACACACATCTTATCCCCAATTTTATCTGCATTTCTTAATTTGATCTTTAGTTTTAAATGCCTCTCTTACTTCCTTTTTCAGTGCTTTATTATTATTTGGGTTCTTCGCTATATCCGTTATTGTTAGGTTATTGTGCCTTTTATCTTACTCCAATCTTTTTATTCTTCTATTAGCTTCGTCTAATTTCTTTTCCAGTTTTTCGCCTTTTATTTTCAATTCTGTAATCAAATTATGGCTCTCCTTTTGTTCTTCTCTCATGTGTTTCAGTTCTTCCACCATTTTATCATTTTTACTCATTAGTTCTTTCATCATGTTCATTAACGTTTTTTCGTTGGTAGATTGTTGTTTGTTTGGTTATCTCCTTTTTGTACTTCTTTCAAAGACTATTTCTTGGTCTTCTCTTTCTCTTTTTTTTCGCTGTCCTCTCCATTACTTTCAATATCACCCCTTATGTCTTTCTAATTGCTCCTACACTTGCCATCTCCCCGCACTGTTGCTTGTTTCTTTTCTTCTATACATTCATTGTTTTTCTATCCGCTCCTAACCGATACGCTACTGGTTATCACGTCCCAATTTGTCCTTTCACTATTACCACAGACAGATATTTTACTTTGACAAATTTGTGGATTCTATTGCTCTTTCTCTCTTTCAAAGCAACTCCCAGAGCTTGCTATCTTGACATGTACTGCGCAAATAGCACAGTTTGATATGCACTTTTTATAAAACGGCGTGGTAAACTTTCAGAGCTGCAAATGTAAATGTGTAAAGCCGGAAAATGGGAATATTGGTGGAATAGGGAGTGCAATACCTGACCTTTATTTAATCTGTGCTATTACTTTGACTTTTATTTTCCCTCGTGTTATCAAGCCCGCTGCTGCAGTATCAAACAGCGCATTTTTATGTTTGTGTTATGCTGAGAGAACAATATTTAAATATGTAAATAAAATAATCGCTAAAATAAATCACAATCAACTATGGAAAAGTGGAGAGGTCAATTTGACCGTTGTCGGTCATTTAAGGTATAATACAATGCCAATTTCAAAGTTATTGCCAACACAAATACATTATTACACAAAAACATAAATAATTACAAATTATGAAAAGATAATTTATTATGATAGCTCAAGTGGATCAAGTTTGGCGGAGACTAGGAACTCAAAAATGGTCAGTTCTAATGTTAAAAAAGTCATAAATTAGATAAGCTAGTGCTTTCCAATCTCGCCTTTGCAAAATAATGCGATGGTTATTATAGAAAGATATCAATATACAACAAATTTCTAGTATTGGCTGTTTCTGATGATGATGTTTCAAATAAGATTTGTTGCTAAAACAGTAAATGGTAATGATGTGCAACAATCATGTTTCTGGGCCTTGCCATTAAAGAATATGGCTTTGAGCAAATGCTTTATTCATCGTATCAACTTAACTTCATGTCATTAGCATTTCTCGAAAGTTTGCGAACATTCTTGAGATAATAATCCAGTAGTTTAAGCACAATTTTAGCAAATTCGTGGAAAATAATTTTGACTTCAGAGAAGAGAGTATCTACAGGTCTTCAGTTGATATAAGAACAATTCCAGTGTTAGATTAAGATATTAATAGCTTATAATTATTATTTTAAATGTAAACCAACACTAATGTCTATTTTTAAACAAATTTTCTTTTCAGACGGTGACTATGTTAGTCCAAAATACCCAGTTATGGTATTTTTGCATGGAGAATCGTTTGAATGGAATTCTGGAAATCCGTACGACGGTAGTGTTCTAGCGGCTTACGGAAAAGTCATAGTTGTCACAATAAACTTTAGACTAGGTGTTTTCGGTAAGTAATGTTTATAGTTTCTTTTTCTTTTAACAATTTAAAACTTAAAATATGTAAAGATTATCTTCTGTTTTCGCCTTCTAATAGAAAAGTTTAATTTTCTTTTTTCTGCTTCATAATATATTTAAGAGAATCTGGTGGTTGTCTATATCCCGGAAAATCTCGAACATAATAGTAGAATAGAAAAATAAACAGGTCGGCTAGCGCCTGTTAATCCCATGAAGCCGATTGAACCTTCCTGGTCATTTATTTACGAGATAACAAACAAAATAAAGAGGTTTCCGTTTTATCCCCTTTTATTTACTATGTTAGTTGATTTGTTCTAAGGAAAGCTAGTTTCGTTTAAAACATTCCAACCGCATCATTATAAGGATTTCTTTTATTTAATTAAAGCTAATTTGTCTTGCTTTTAAAATTAAAATTTAGAAAAAGTTTTGTGGAATAAAAGCAAAATACAGGAATTCGTTATAATTGGACTATTGAAATTGAAGTGTCCCTAGGCCACATTTTCATCGGTTGGCGTAAAGGGCCGTAGTGACGTTAAACGCGAGACTAAAGTAGTTTCACAGCCACTGAGGCCGCCAAATATAAATTTCCCTCCGCGGAAATCAAGCCAGAAACCGGGAAAACACATTTACAACAACAAAGAAAATTCCGTCGCAGGATAAAAAGATGAAATCTCGCGTCGTATATATTGTGCCCATAAAAATGACAGGTTTTTGGCGAATCTTCTCACAATATACACACACAATCTATATTATTCTCTATTTGCCCCATGGGACAGTTGCCCTGCTTAGTTACAAGCATATGCCATTCGTAGCCGAAATGATGATTTGCTACATTCAGCTGGTCTATTTTTCGCAGTGTAAAGTATTGCAGGCTGTTTACCATTTGTGAAATGCAAACGCTTCGCGGCTATTTGCAATCTCGCAACAACTTTATTGAAGTTATCTTTGATGTAAGGAATAAGATACGGGAGATGCTATAAAACAGATAAAGCTTTTTTTTTGGTAGGAAGTATATCACACCTCTTCTAATAACGGAACGTGTACCCATTTTATAAAATATTTACATTTTTTTATTAAAAGTAAAGTTTACATAAAATTATTACACTTTTTGCTATTAATTTTGTGTCTTCAGATAACCATAACATAAACATTTCACGAGATTATCACTCTGAAGCGCTCCCCCTTACGAGAATACCTAATTTATTTTAAATTTATTCCTTCTTGTTCGCACAGACAGATTATAACGACATTGTTTTAACTAGAAGTTCCTTATTTATTTAAGATTTGAGATAAAATATCCATGAAATTCAAATTTGTTATTATTCGCTTTAATGAAAATATTTTCTCTGACTATTAAATTCTTATCGGAGACATCTTGCCATTTTCTTTATTACATTTAGTTACAACATTTACAAAAATAAACAAACAGCGGCTAAGATTAAGCTCGGCTTGCAATTATCTGAATTTTCCCCAAGAGTACTAAATTTAACTCTAATCAGCGTTGTCAGAAAACATTCCACGATATAAAACTAAATTTAATCAAGAAAAAAGTTGTATAAAAGCTTTCCCATGGGAATCTTCATGCACTATACATTATTATACTGTATATACTGCAAAACTTGTTTTCTTTTAGGTTTCTTAAAAACTGGTTCAGAAGAAAATGCAACAAGCAATTTCGGCCTCGTAGATCAAGTAGCGGCTTTATTATGGGTCCAAGAAAATATTGCGGCCTTTGGAGGGGATCCAAATTCGGTCACTTTATTTGGTCATGGAACTGGTGCCGTTTGCGCAAATTTACTCATGCTTTCACCGATGATTATCAGGGAGCAAAATAAATGTAAGATTTTCTTTGATTTGCGTGTCTTAAGCATAATAATGAGTTAACAAAGTGGTAGAAGAAAGACCAAATGCATTTAAACTCTCAACTTCATTACCTCTATTTAACGTACTACTTATTATTCTGAAGATAAAAATTTTAAGAAATTTTTTCTTGTAGTGTTATTTAGAAGAGTGATTTTGATGGGCGGCACGGCCCTTTCAGACTGGGCAATTGCCACAACATCTGGACAAGTCACTTATCAAGTAGCCAGAGAACTTAACTGTCCTCCAAACGAAGCCGAATTCGCTGCATGTTTAAGAACACGAAACTCAAACGATATCCTAAACGCATCAGTTTCTACAGATTATTACAGAACAAGATTTGGACCCATCGTCGACGCTCGAGTTATTCCGAACGATCCGAAACACCTTATGAGTAAATACAACGACCTATTCAAAAGGTAAATTCATACACGATCTAATGAAATGCAATTCTATTAATTTACTTTTGTTACAGTTTCGAACTGATGTACGGTGTGACCGAAGTGGAAAGTGCTCATCTTTTAGGGCCTGTCGGTTTAACGCACGGTTTACTCGAAAAAGAACGCGATCAGGAACTAAGACGATATTTGAGCGTGAAATGCGAGTATCGAACGAACGAATGTGCCGCGCATACGTTGCATAAGTACGGTGCAGAACGAACAGAGGCTATGCTTGACGATCAAGCGCAAAGTAGCTTTGCGGGACCGGGATTAGATCGGGCAAAATTGGCGCGTGATACGCTTCTGGATATGTTGTCGGATGCAAGATCAGTTGCTCCTATGATACAAATGGGAAAGTTGCACTCTGTGGTGAATCCTCAGTCGTATTTCTACGTGTTTGGACATGTAACAGCATCGAGAAAACACTGGGTGAGTGATTCTTCTTGTTACTTTATTGTTTCTGAGATGAGCAGCCTTTTACCTAGTTAATTTCCAAGATCAAATCAATTTAGGACTAGCCTTTGATAAATCAAAACCAAATCTATTTTCTTTGAGTCATTAACAAGAATTTTTTTTTGTTTTACATCAAGATTTTTATCTAACAATTGTGGTTGTGTTAGAATGCAATTTTTAGGTAAACCTTTGATCAAATACTAAGAATAATTTTCTGCTCAGTTCTGACTTTTCTATAGGAATTTAGATGTCGCTCCAAGTTTTAGAAACAATGGAATAGTCGCGTTTCAATTCTTGTGACTAAAAGACAAATCTATCTCAAAGAAGTGAAAATGAAAATTACCACGGTGTTCTCAATCGTAGTTTACGTTTATTTATTCACAGTCTAGTTTTCAGTTTTACATTTAAATTTACCTTAGAAGAGCAACATAGACTATGAGAAAAAGCTTTCACAACTGAAAAATTTTCAGGACGCCGATTGACATCTTAAACATTATGGACATTCCAAACCTAAAACCTAATATGCTAATACGCCTAATGAATTTTTTAAACTGCAAGACTGTCCACGAACGTAATAGGAAGAAAGCTCTGCTACTTTCAAGTACTTTCAAAATTTTTTGTTCTGAAGAACGACCAGAGATTCTGTGTTACCGTGAATTAGGGTTTAATATCTGCTAGTATACGCAATAACATTTATTCCTATTGGATCTGCGTCTATCCAAGCTATAAAAGACAATGGGAAACGAGGACACATTCCAGTATTGCATGTTGTCATGGAAGGTCAAGACAACTGCTAGTCTCTCCATCTGAGTTGGACAAGTCATCCAACAGCGGAAAAGAAGGTCTCGGACCATAATGGATAAATTTTCACACATGCCTGACTGATCTATTCCTCCTATCCAACCGGGTGTGCATCTTCGAGCTTTAGAACTCCCGCTACAGATAGTGACTACACCACCACAAGCTAACTTCTTGTACTTGGGGTTTTAGAGGTTTGACAATCACACAAAGAATTTCACCAACCAACATGCGCCATTAAATGATTAATCAATGTTCACTACCCTACCGACAAATTCAACATCTACAATATAATGGCCAGTCGTCTAGCATTATTACAATCAACTTGTAATTTCAAGATCGTTAGTTATTCATGATTAATTAAATTTCCTTCAATCGTGGTTCAAACTTCAATACCTCTAACGCCGCCATTGTCTTCTTCTGAAATGTCAGTCTCATCATGTCACCTAGGGTCACATCATCAACTTATCCTCATGAATCAATATCATTTTCTCCCTTCCCCGCGGAGCTACAGTCCTTGAAGAGCCCTGACCTGCCTCACAAGGTTTTCCAAGCATCTCTGTCCGTTGCTTTCTGCCTCCATCTCTAGACACCAAATCTTCTCAGATCCGCTTTCACATCCTCTGCCTACCTGAGTTGGGGCTTTACTCTTCTTCTTCTCCCTACCGATACACTCACAAAAACCTTCTTCTTCGCCCGTTCTTGTTCCGTTCTCTGGATGTGTCCCGCTCATCGTATGCGGCTTTTCTTGATTTCAACGATAACATCAGGCTTTAAACAGCTGTTTGAGCTTCGCTTATCCGCCAGACCTGTTGTTGCCTAACTGGTCTATATATTTTTTTCAATACTTTCCTTGTCCATTTTCTTAGGGCTTCCTCGCCCCTGGCGGTCAAGGTCCACACTTCACTGGGCGGATGCCTCTGAGGTATAACACTATTGTAGGGTTCCTGCTTACTCTCCTCGACTTGAAGAACGTTAGAAGGCTATAGCAGCTTCGATTGACAGCAGTTATTTTTCTTTTTACGTCCTCTACTACAGAATTATCCTCTATAATTAGAACCCTAAAGTATTTGAAACAACAACAATATTTACAGTGACCTCTTCTTCAATTCCCCTGTTTCTAGTCATGTGCATGTATTTGGTTTTAGCTGTATTTAGCTGAAGGCTCACATCTAGTGTATTCTGCTCCAGCGATGCATAAACTAGCTCCAGTTCAGCTTGCGACCTTGCCAGTTGCCCAACGTCGTCTATATACACCAGATTTTGTGACCTTCTATTAAACAGCGTCCCTTCTGGATTCCCAGGCATGCGTCTCATTACTCTTAAAAAACTTAATTAAACAAAATTGAAGAATGCGCATCTTCTTGCCTTGGGCCGACGGTAATTTCCAGTTGATCAGAGGAACTCTCCACCTACTTTCATTCTACTTATGGTCCTACTTAGCTACATCTTCATTAGCCGTATGTACCTCCTTGCTATTCCAAACTTTCTCAAAGTTTCATATAGCTTCCCTCTCTTTGCACTGTCATACACCTTTTTGAAATTCACGTATAGCTGATGCACATCGTGTTCGTAACATTTTTCTAGTATTTGTTTTAATGCACATGTATGGTCTATAGTAGACTTGTTTGCACGAAACCCGCACTGGTAATTCCCGAGAAGGGTTTCTGAAATAGGAGCTAGTCGTTTGACCATTGCCTTTGCAAATACTTTCGGGAGGTGTTCAATAATGAAATCCCCCTGTAGTTTTCGCAGGCCGTTTTTTCTCTCTTTTTATGTATGGAACATAATTCCTTTACTTCACTCCTTTGGAATTATCTCCGACTGCCAAACTTTCTTCATCAGCTCATGCACTTGATCAATAATTACTGCATCTCCCCCGTGCTTTAGTAACTCGGCTAAAACACCGTAGCCTCCTGGTGCCTTATTGTTTCTTAGTGCCCTGATTGCTTCGACTACCTCCTCTCTAGAGGGGGGTTCTATTACTGTTGCCTCAATTGCGCTTTTTCTCTTCTTGTAATTTGGATGTTCAGTCGTCTCTCCCTTCCGGAGTTCTATTCAAGAGCTTATTGAAATTCTCTATCCACTTGCACAGAATTGCAGACTTCTCACCTATTATATATGTGTAGGATGTAGGTCCCTGTCTTGTCTTTACGGAAGAGTGCGGTCGGTCTAACACTCTTTCTTTCTCTTTTATCGTCTTACTTCATTGGCCTCTTTTAATTCTTACAACTTCTTTATCTTTATTTTTTCGAAAGCTCTCGTTTCCCGGCACGCCTTGCTTGCAATTGCACGGCACCTCTTATGTTTTTCAGTCGTTGTTCTCGTTCTTTTAGTTTATAGTTTTCGCCACGCTTTGATTCTCATCTCTATTGCACCTCTACACTCCTCATCAAACCATTCTTTCCTTTTTTCCATCCTGGTCTTTCCCAAAACTTTGCTTGCAGCTCATTATTGTGTTACATGCTGTCTCAGCATCACCGACATTTCCTTATCCTTTAAATTGCACATCACGTCTACCTCTTTGTAGCAGTTCTCTTACTTTTCCCTGGAAGCGTTCCTTTATTTCTTCATTTTCTAATATACTAGATCTGCTCTGTTTTTCGGCTTTCCTTTTTACCGCTATTCTTCGATTAAACTTACAGGGCACTAGGTAGTGGTCAATTTTCGCTCCTCTACCTGTCTCTATACACTGGATATCTAATGCATGCTTTGTATCAATTAGCATACGATTAATTTGATTCTTTATTACCCCATCCGGGGAATACCAGGTCATCTTAATATCCTTGCGAGGTATTCAAGCGCTTCTCACCACTTAACCCTTACTCGTTGCAATATCGATGAGTCGCATTCCATTGTCGTTACTTTCTTTGGGCAAGCTGTTTCCTCCTGTAACCGATCTGAAGAGTTCCTCTCTGTCCACCTTGGCATTGAGATCCTTGATATTTATCCTTACGTCTCGGCTAAGTATCTTGTCAAATTCCTCCTTTAATTTACTATAAAACGCATTCTTTATTTCCTTTTTCACGGCGTTTTCTGTTAGTGGGTATACATTGCAAAGGGTCACGTTGAAGAACTTAAGCTCCGACCTTAAAGTGCATAGCCTCTCATTAATCTTCCTGAAATTCAGGACTGCTGGCTGCAACACCTTGTTTAACACAAATCACGTGTCTCCTTGTCCTCCTTTCCCTCCATTATAGAATACTATGTGATACCCAGATTTAAACATATCATCTCCTTTCCTCCTGCTCCCCTGAACTGTTGCTGCGTCCACTCTATATTTGTCCAAATGATTTTTAAATTTTCTTGAGGTGTCGGCTCTTTCTAATGTTGTCACATTCCATGTAGCAATTGTAAGTGCAATCCTCTTCTTAATAAATTCGTTGATTTACCGTGTACCATTTGTCCTTCCAACCAGAGGCTGCTGTTCAGTGTTTGTAACAAATTGCTCTTTTACAGTGTAGGGTCGTTGGCCCTACGCTCAAACCCGCCCCTGAAGGACCGGGACCTAAGTTCAGGACGGTCTCCCTCTAGACAGACTGCTTTCACTACAGCTAAAAACTCCTGTCTGACCTCGCAGCTCCTCGACTGCCTCGGCTATCCAGAAGGGACCCAAACAGCTACGCCTTTGGCTTCCTCTCGGTACTGGTGATGCTGCTGTTCACCACCAGTGATTTTTATCGGCCTCCTGGTCTAGATCCGTCATGTTCTGCTCTCTTGGGTCTCTCACATGCTTAGTTAACAAGACCACCTCGTGTAGGATACACAGATGGTCCTGGGTTTAAACTCAAAACACTCTCTCTTCTTCTAGAACACCCTGCTCCATTAATATGCATTCTTCCCAAATTGTATGCAATTTGCAAAGGTTAACGCAAAATCATTATTTCCCATTTCTTTTCTTCTGTCTAAAACTACTTGTCCTCCGGGAACTTCTGACAACTTCTAACATCAACATGTTATAATCTTGTTTCTTTTCTTGTATTTTGTGCTTTCTGTCTTCTGTCTTCTACATAATTCAAAGAAATCTCAAGTATTAAAAAACCGGATACAAGCCACGTCGAATATCCACTCTTAGTGCTAATTCACTATTGACATCTCCACCTACTAAAATTTCTTATTTACGTTTAAGTACTCTAAAACTAAATAGATTGATATAATAATCTTTTGGATTTCAAATTGAGCTTCAAATGCCTTCCAACTAACCAATATATTTCACGGACCTTGTGTCTTATTTGCTCAGCTTCTGCTTGACGTGGTGTTTCTAATTTAATCTGGCATTGAAGTGCAGACCAAGGTATCTTGCTAACTTAGCTTGTGGAATTATCTTACGGTCTAAAAACACAGGTTGATTACTGTTTCGTTAAGGCAGGTGTAGGTGACGCAGACAGACTTCGCCCCATTGAGCTTAATTTCCCAATCTTTCTTCTACTGACTGATTGTAAGTGCAACTTGGAGATTCGCAATTGCATTTTCTTATTTTATTTCAGTCGTCATTATCACCGTATTGTCAGCAAATCCTCCCAAAACTATATCTTCTGTTGACGGTATATCTAATAAGTACAAGAGAACCCTCCCTTGTAGTACCCTTGCTGATTTCGGATGGAATACCAAAAATGCCACTTCGTGTACTAATCTGAATGTTTTTTCAGTTAGGTAAAACTCCAGTAGTTTCCAGGTAACATCTTGGCCATTTTGTAAGCAAGGCTTTTGTGCCATGCTCTGTCGAATACCCGAAACGTCTAGAAATACTGCAGAGCAATATTTCTTCTATTCTAAGGCACATTCGATGACAGTAGTGATTTGGTCGATTGTGGAATGGTGGTTCCTGAACCCAAACTGGAAGTTTGAGGTGTTGATTAGCGGTGTGACTATCTATGAGAACCTTTTCAAGCAGCTTGGAAATTGCGGGTAACAGTGAGATCGAGCGATATGGTGTTATATGCTTAGCCGGCTTGTCCACTTCTTTTATCATGATTATTTGTGCCGTCTTGAAGCAATCTGGAACGTGTTGCAGTCTAAGGCAAGCATTATATAAGTAGGAATGTTAATAATATGATCACCCATTGCGGTAACACATTGAGTAGTTCAAGCGGAATTTAATCGATTCCAGGGTCTTTCTTTGGGTTGATATTGTAGTTGATTTCTTGTGTCCCTTCCATCGGTTACACCAACTTCATGGGCACTTCTGGTTGGTATTCGTACATTAAGTTGATTGTGGAATGGATGTTGGGTTGGAATGCTGTTGCTAGGCGCTGTACAAATAATTCGGCTATTTCGTCGTTTCTTCTCACCCATTCATCGTGTGCATTCTTGATAGGAGGAGGGGTGTGAACGATTGGTTTTTGAAACCGACTAGTTGCTTTCCAAAGCAAATAATCTTTATCCTGTTTGGACCTCAAACCGTTCAGATAAGATTTAAAGCAGCTTTTCGTAAAGTCATTAATCATTTGTCTTGCTGGTTACTACTCTATTGAAATCTTTTTTGTCTATCGGGTCTCTGGTTTGCTGCCAAATTCTCCTAAGCTTCCCTCTCTTTTTTGTCATATTTCTGATTTCGGACGGATAGTTGACTACATGTTCTACTACGTCTTTTACTGTAGGAGTGGTTTGTTGAGCTGGTGACCGGATTTGATCAATAAACTGCACAGTTAGTAAATACAAATCTTCTGTGGTCTTCGGTCTGACATTTAGTGTGATTAGACTATTCAATATCTCTCTGAATTTGTTCTAATTAGTAGATTTATGGGACAAATCTTGTTTCTCGGTTTTCTTGATGGCGTTAGTAACACCGGTGTGTGATTAGGCGTCAGAAATGTTCTGGATCTTCATGCAATTTGGTGACACGCATTTAGGGATGAAAAAATCTAGCAAGTCTGGAATTTTGCTCTGTCTGTTAGCCAGTATGTTGGTTCTCTTGCTCAATAGTAGTTCAGTTAGAGTTCTTAATAGCACTTAGCAGTTCTTTTCCTTTACCAGGAGTTATTACACGTGCACGCCATGCCGTATGTTTGGCGTTGAAATCGCCTGCAATGACAAATCGAAGAATTGAACAGCTCAGTGTATTGCTTTTGCTTAATACTATGCCGAGGTGAACAGTAAACAGTTCCAATACTTAATTCAGCTTCATTATCTAAGGCGGTTATAAACGGTAGCTATAAGATATGGTTGCCAAACTTCTTCCTGCGGAAAGTGGTGTATGTCTTGGTTGATGAGGTTCGCAGTGCCGTCTTTGGCTCGTTTACTATTTTTTTATTTTGATAAAGTTTTTAATGAATTCCATGCAATTATGCGCAGTAATGTGTTGCTAATTTTTGTTTCTTCTTGAACTTGAATTTCGATAGTCTAAATATCTCTACCCTAGTTGATAACTGGTTGAAATTGTTTTATATTTCATTTTGCAATTGACGGACGATTTTCATTAGATCATTAATGGTTTTGCTCGTTTTTAGTTTCCTGTTCCTTTTCATTTTTTTGTTTTGCTGTAGTCTTCCCGATGGCTTGTGCGCATGTTGTCCCGAATGTGGCTAGTTTTGTTGCTTTTTGCTTTTTGGCAGGTTTATTCTGCCTTGTTCCATGCTTAACTGTGCTTCTACTGCATAAATGTTATCTTTGAGATTATTGATGTCCATAGGCAGACGTGCACAGTCTTGTTTCAATTGCTGACATATTGATTTCAGTTAATAGTTGTCCTGCAGAAGCAGAGTAGGATCAATCGAACTCATCGTTGTTGTTGTTGGCATGGATGCTGTGTATACATACACACTCCAGTACGGCTATTTGTTTAGAAATGCAATTGATAATATTTTGGTAAAACTTGCAAATTGAAGCTTTTGATAATTTTTTATCATCAGACAGTGTGCAAATTTCAAACTTATCTATCAATATAGATCATTATGATTCACACCGTGATATCACTTTGCACAAGTATTGTTTAATATTTTTGTATGTAATTCGAATTTTAACTCATGTATTAGAACTTTGGCTGTGTATTAACAACCCAAATCCATAAATGTTGCGATCGATCAGAATTGATGGTAACGGTGCGGTTGTTTTTCTCAACCAAGTGTAGTTCAACTGTACCAAAAACCGTTGCATTTTGATATTGTAGAGATTTTTGGTGAAGCAGTTTTGGATTATTATGTGTCCAATAACGAGACTCATTTTACTCAAGTTATCTAGCTAGATGAAAATGGACTTCATCTAATATATAGAATTCTACAGTTGACACTGTTTCTTTCTTTCAACCATACTCTTCATTCTTTTTTATCTTCCCAATCTTCTTCTTCCAACCTTCTTCTTTCCAACGCCTCATCCACTTCATTCCGCCAGGATCTACGGGGTCTACCTCTCTTTCTTCTTCCTTTTGGAATTCAGTCCGTTATTTTTTATTCATCTGCTGTTGCTACTCTTTCTCACATATCCACACCATTTTAGCTATTTTTCTTCGATATAGTTTATGGTGCTTTCCTTTATTTCTATTCTGTTTTTTATTTCTTTGTTTGGAATTCAGTCTGTTCGTACTACTGTAAAGCATCTTCTCCAACATTCCATTTCTGCTGCATTAATTTTATTTCTGATCTTTTTGTTCATCACCCGTGTTCCTGCGCTATATGTCATTATACTTTCGATTACTGTTTTGCATGCTTTCTTCTTTGTCTGTTTTGTAATCTGTCTGCCCCATAGCACCGAATTTAATTATCTAGCATATGTTCCACCTTGTCCTACCCTGGCTGTTATTTCCTCATCTGTTTTGGCATCTTGTGAGATTATGCATCTTAAATACTTAAATTTATTCCTTCCTTTTATTGTTAAATTGTCGTCAATTTTTTGGTCTTCTATGTGTCCTTTTTTTGTTATTAGATACTCTATCTTCTTAAAGTTTACTTCCAGGATTGCCTTCTTGTATTCCTCTCTGAGTTTTCTCATCATGAAGCTGAGGTCTTCTTTATCTTGCGCAATTACAACTTGGTCGTTCGCAAAGCGCACACTGTATATGAAATCGTTTCTTATTGAGACTTCCATTCCTTGGCATTTGTGTTTTCATCGTTTCAGGATGTGTTCCAAATATATTTTGAAGAGAGTGGGTGATGTCGAGCTGTCTTGTAGGAGGCCTTTCGTTGTTGTAAACCCCTTTGTTATTTTCTGACCTATTTTTATTTCTACGTTGTGGTTTTCGTATAGAGATGTAACTATCTCAATTAGTTTTTTGTTCACTTCCATTTCTTCCATTATTTCCCATAGTCTATTTCTGGGTATACTATCGTACTTTTTCTTAATATCTGTGAAGGCTAATTGTATATCTCTATTTTTAGCTTTTTTCTTCTCAAAAAATTGTCCAATTGTGTAGATGTTATCTATGCACGATTTTCTCGCAGTAAATCCTGCTTGATTTTCCCCTATTTTTCCTTTGATATTCTTTTCTAATTTGTTTCTAATTACTTTCCCATATATTCATCCTGCTCTTGATATCACACTTATTCCTCTGTAACTGGTACATTTACGTCTGTCTCCTTTCTTGAATATGGAGGTTGTATATGCTTCGTTTCATTCCTTCGGTAGTGATTCTCCATTGATGGCTCGTTGGAAAATATTTTTTAACGTGTGATGTAGTTTCTTAAACCCATATTTGATCAATTCGGTCTTGATCCCCCCTGGACCTGCCGATTTATTGTTTTTAATTGATTTTATAATCAATCCCATCACTTCGTCGCTTATTTCTAGGTCCTGGTTTATACTTGTCTCTGATTGTGTTCCCTTATAAATTGTGTTCGATCTTCCGTAAGGAGTTGTCTGTAGTATTCTTCCCAATGTTTTTCTTTTATTTGTTGTATGTGTATTTTTTCTCTCGTATTTTTTCTTAATGATTGAACGGTTCTCTACGCCTCTGAGCTTTTGATGCTACGTATAAATTGCTCTATTGATTGCCATGCTTTTTCCCATTTTTTATTTTTTTCTTTAGTTATTATTCTTTTCGTGTCTCTATTTTTTTCTTTGTAGTTCTGCAAGTCTTCTTCCGACTTTGTACTAAGCCATATTTTGTACAGCTTTGTCTTTTCTTTAATTGATTCTGCAGTTCAGTCGCTGATGTTGAGCTTGTATCCTCTTCTTCTAGTTTCTTCTTCTAGTTTCTTCTTCTCTCAGTGCTTTTAACGCTGCTTGCTTTATATCAGTCCTTATGTGTTCATATATTTCTTCAATCGTATCATATCTAAACTCTATTAGCTTTTATTGTTTCATCTTGCAGTAGGTGAATCTTAAAGTTTTTTTTGTAGTTTTTCTGTTTTTTGGTTCTTGTCCTTTTTGGCTTTTTTTCCTTTTCTGGATCTGTTTTCGTCGACGTTTTGACGTACCATAGAAATTCTATGTCAGCTACCAATAAGCTGTGTTCACTTCCACACTCGGTCTCTCTATTGACTTTTGCGTCCTTTTTGTTTGGTGATGACGTAGTCAATTATTGATCTTAGTTTTCATGTTTCTTGAGTCCATGTGTATTTATGTATTTCTTTGTGCTTGTGGAAGCCGTTTGTAATTTTAACGTTGTTGAGTTCACATACCTCTATTATTCTTCCTCGTTGTCATTATGCTGTCTTTTCCACACGGCCCAACCGTTGTGTTATAAATTTCTTTGCTGTTCTTCTATTTAGATCTTCCATTATTATAGTTTTATCTCCGTTTTTTACTTTCTCAACTTTTTCTTTTAGTATTTTTATAAATCTATCCTTTTCTAGAGCAGTGCTATTGCCGTTGGTCTATATACTCCCATTATAGTTATACTTCTTTCATAAATTTTCATGTTTAGTTTTAATATTTTCTCGTTAACTGGTTCCCATGCCGTTATAAAAGTTTTTTTCACTTTTTTCTTAACTAAGATCCTTCTTCGATCCTGACTCCACTCCATCCATGTTATTCTTCATCTAGATCCTCCAGTCCATTTCCTTTTTTTGTTTCACTCATGATCAATATCTTTTTTTCCTTGAATTTTTCCAGTACTTCGGTATCCTTTATCCTTCATCCTTGTATGTTCCACGTCCCGCATGTTATTCGTCTATTTTTAGGCTTTTTCTTTTGGTTGAAATTTAAGTCTTGGTTAGCTCTCCACTTTCCGCAGCATTGCCTCCCCCGTATCCGATAGGGCTCCCTTCGTTGAAGGTGTGGACTTCCACCCGGGGATTTTTCCGTTGAAGTTTCATACTGCATTCGGTTTCTTAGTTTTCCATTTTGGATTTTTACGTGGACTAGGGTGCTAACTCCCAACGCACAACCCTCCTCCTGGGCTTGGGACGGGCAACTACCTTTGTGAAACTACTCAATCCATCTCACATCGGTAGTAGGCGGAATTACTTCATCTAATATACTATTACTAAACCCAATTAGAACATTTGGATTATTATTAATACTCTCAGAAACTACTCAAAAGGATTTAGACAGACAACTTTATCAGTACCTTCCAGCTTCTACACAAGCTTATTTTGGACAAATGATAAGGTACATAAGTCTTGGTGTAGAAAGTGTTTCGAACTTTGCTATGAAATATTCAATGTAATCATAGTGTCAGGCAGCAGATCGCATTGGACCTGGTAGAACTAATTCTTTCACTCGTTAAATATTTCTTGGGGTGCGTTTTTCTTTAAAATGAAATTATACCTATTGTGCTAATTAATAGAAACTGTTTCAATAAAACTAGCAGAAGAACTTACAATGACTAAAGCAGTTCATTAAGGTAACTAACAACGCGTTTATAAATGGTTTTCACAGGACTGTTCTCTAAACATACAAACAACATGATAATTGAAACTATCGTTAAAGTGTTGACATATTAAAACATATTAGGGCACAATTTTGTTTGAAGATTTTTGTTACAACACTGAAATTTTCTCTGCTTCCATTGTATTAACGAAATCTATTAGGTTTTTTAACCTGATTAATCTCAAAGACAAACCAAAATTAAAGACATGACTAGACAAACTGTTTCATTTTTGACTGGAAGACTCAACTAAAAAGACGTCAGTGATGCTTGAAAGGAGGAAATTACAAAACGATATTAATTCGCTTTATAATTTTTTATTTTTTAAAGTTTAGATTATAAAGTAGATTAGTTTGGCATTCTTTTAATAATATTTCAACATTTTATGGCCCTACAAAATAAAAAGGGTTCTTATATTAAATTTGATTTTATTAATTGTAATTTGATTAAAATTACATTATCGAGAATCTCTCAAGCAGCTGTAATGAAGCCTTTCACAGTGTGCACTGTAATTTTATTTATGTAGTAAAATGATTTAAGGGCAATACCACGATTCAATACGTATCCCTAATTACACCACCTTAATTGTGTTACAGAACAAATTGAATTCAAGCTGTACAAAACTAATTTTCAGAAAACCAAGCACGATACTTTATAAAACAAAACGTAGTACCTATGATCAATTGGGAACACTTTAGTAATATTTACGAGCTCTGTTTACATGTATTCTTAAATATCTTAAAAGTTTCTTGTTTAAATAAAGAATAAAACAAGTTTTACCGAACCATATATTTAGTTTAAATATGCCATAATTTTTTTTCTGGACGTCGAATAAGGTCGGGTTAAGATCCCTGGATAATGGTTTGACCGATCCCCGGCGAGCCATACGTATAAGCTGGAGACATTTGATATCCCACGTGTCACATTAAATCTGAGAGTGTCCAAAACCAACACTTTCTTATTAATTCTCAGCTTTCGGAAACTGATCTTTAATGCTGGCCTATTTTCTTTCAGGTTTTTTAGCTGATTTGGCACTTTTTATGCGTTAAGCTCGATTTTTTAATAATTTTCCTCAAATAACACACTTCTGCTAGGTTGATTTGGTGTTCCTTGTGTGTACTGAATTATAGCGATACGTTTTACGTTTAAACTAGCCTTCTTGCTTATTTGATATTAACCAGCTAGTTTATAACGTAGATAATACAAGATACAACTCTTATTTCATTACGTTTACTGACGTTCTATAACCAAAACCGTATTTTATTTATTTAACTATCAATGATACTTAAAAAGCTTAAGTTTGGAATTCCGACAAGGCATTACAGTTGAGAGTTCTGCTCCACGTTGTTTAGCTCACAATGTTTATTGTCAGTTGCCTTAAGAATCTTCATTAAGCTCTTCGAACCTTTATTTAATTTTAATTTACTTTTTTTGGTTAGTAAATAGCTAATTAATTTCGCTTTTGAGTTTAGCAAAAAACAAACCCAAAATTTAGCAAACTGTAGATGAAGGACGAAAGAGAATATTTTGAAAGTTTTTAAATTTGAAACTATCTTTATTGAGCTTTGTACAAATTTTATGATTTATCATTCTCTGAGTCTACCTGCGTCTACTTATTGTTTTAATTTTTTTAATTATTTAATATGTAACCACATTTTTAAATATTCTTTATATAAATTTGAATTTGTTTTCAGAAATAGAAAAAGTTAGTGTTGAATCGACGGGTATTAAATTTCAGTAAACATAGTTTCACATTAGAATAAAACAGTCTTTGTGTTACATCAATAAATTGTCTTTAAAGTTTATATTTCCATGGGATTTTTGTCCGTTGAGAAAGTTTTTTACATTCGTCTTCTTGTCTGTATATCATTTTGATTTGAAATGTAGAAACAGGTAATTGTTACTGCGGCTTATATAGCTGATTAAAAAGATTTTCTTCAGTTATCAATATTTGAGCAGCGCTCAATACTGCCACCCAAAGAAAACGCATACTTCTTATCCTAAGTGTTGGCCATTTTACATCGCTTAGAAGATGCTAGATTTCTGAATTCCAACGACATTGAATCAGCTAACTATCAAACAATTGAGTTGTGCCCTGACGGCCTTTATTATCCTAGGTAGCAAACTTTAGCAGTTCAAGAGGAACCATTTGGTTTAACTAACACTCTCGCCACACAATAATGTTAAATAAATAAAGTGCTTGGTGCTGACTTAGAGCCCTTCTTTTTTGTATATCTAGACGATAGGGTAAGAGGAGGGGAAAAGTGCGCACCTTGCCTTTATTTCTCTAATAATTTTTAAATCAGATAGATTCTGCCATCTAGTGGAACTGTTTGCAAACCTTAGCTTGGTCGGCCGATAACAAAGACAGCATCTCTAAAGGTTCATATTCCCTTTCTATGAATCACCTTGTCGAAGCACATTTTTTGATTAAGCAGTACAAGTCCTAACAGTTTCAGTTATCATCAAACATCTTGTATATTTCTCGACTAATAATTTTGATTTTTAGTATGTATACATTTCTTATAGTATTTTTAACTCATCTCATGCAAAATTCTTTTCAAGCCTTGGTCTGCTCTTGCCCCTTAAAATTTTTAAGGCGGAGTAAGTACGAACCATATTGATGAAAAAACTGTGTAGTATAGTGCGCACTTTCCCGAGGTATATTTGTGATTGTTTGCCAAGTATGTTTAGCTGCGTCTCCTCTTATTGTTATTCTCACTTTTATTGCGAGATGTCCAGAAACTAGAAATGATAAGGAACTATAAACGAAAGATCACTAAGGACCACTCGTACACCAGGGACGATTTGTTACAGGTTGTTGCTGAAATCAGAAGTGGCAGAAGCAACGCTTACAGAGCAAGCCAAAAGTTTTAAAATTTTTTTGAATACAATAATAGATTACATTAAACGTAGGAGGGGATTAAAATCTAATTCTTAAGCCCAATCTACAGCTTTGAGCACC
>VTPC01004086.1:0-73288 GCA_011009095.1 Ignelater luminosus
TACTGAAGATGTTCTGTAAGGGGAGGTAAATGGAACAGCAAAAAGAAGAAGGAGAAGGCTGAAAATGTTTGACGAACAAGGGATATGCGGCTAGGAAAAGAAAGGCACAAGACTGTGACGAATGGCATACATCTAGGAACCTGCGCAAGCAGAAAACCACTGATGATATCTTTATATATTTTTGTGAATAGTTTTTTCAGAGGTTTATGGAGTGTGGAGTCGAATCAATAATTTTGTGTAGTCTTCTCAACAAGGCAAATCCTGATCGTGGACTAGCGAAGGTAGCCTGTGTGAAGACAGCGCCCAATTTCTTTGTCTATATAGCTCCTTGGAGTAGGTTAATGAAGAACAAAATCAAACATGATCACCGCAAGGGGCTCGTTTGAATCCGAAACTACCATAGATCAGTCTGTAAGCAAAGTTTTCGAAAGAAGCTTCATGGTATTAAATAAAGACCTAAGCAGTTTGTGTCTAGTTTCCCTTAGAAAATGAGGCGCTCCTTTATAGAGCTTAAACCATCATAGGTAGTTCGTTTGAGCATGCTCGCTTTGCTTATGTATACATAGCTCCTTGAAGTAGATAGGTTAACGGAGAGCAGTCAGACCCAGGGCATCGTATATGTCTCGATTCAGACCAGAACTAGATTCAAAAAGGTTAATGGTGGGCGAGATTCGATCACGGATCATAGCTGGTAGGAGGCAAGTAGTTTGTGCCTACAGTTTCTTTTAGAAGTTTGAGTGGCACCCCTAAAAAGTTCCGTGAAATAAATTAATGGAGAGCAAAATCAAACCGTGGGCACTACAAGCGGCAATTTGAAACCAAAATCAGAAGAATTTGTGCGAGTAACTTTAGAGAGAAGGTTTGCGGAGGGTGAGATCTGAATACAAACATAGCAGGTTGTTGTATGTTGTAGAAACCCAAGCAGTTTTTGTTCTTGATTTCTTTAGAAAACTGAGTGCCTTTCTTAAGCAGCTCGCTGGAGTTGATTTGTGGAGAACGAAGTCAAAACGTGAGTACCGCAAGAGACATACTTGTGGCCCAAAATCAGATCAGTTTGTGCGTAGCTTCAGAGGTAAGGTGGGCGACATTCGAGTGCATCGCCCTCGAGATAAAGTTGAAAATCGGTGAAACCTAAGTAGATATCTAGCAGGTGACCGTATGAGGTAGAGGCCCAAGCAATTTGTGTTTGTAGTTTATTTGGTGGAAAACAAAGTTAAACCGTGGGCACCATAGGCGGCACCGTTGAAGCTCAACTGAGATGAACTTGTGTTCGTAGGTTTATGATGGGCGAAATCTGAAGACAGGGATAAGGGGTAAATATCTAAGCAGTTGGTATCCGAAGTTTCTTTCTAAAAGTTTGAGTTGTTCCCCTAAGAAAATCCCTAGGGTAGATTAATGTAGAGCAAAGTCAAACTGTGGTCACCGTAAGCAGCACATTTGAAGCAAAATCAGATCTGTTTCTGTGAGTAGCACTAGAGAGAAGATTAATACTACCGACCATAGCAGTATTTGGAAGCAGTTTGTGCTTTTGAAAATCGAGTATCTTTCCTCATGGGGTTATAACAGATGCAAATAAAAGGTCACTTTAACGTTTTTAATTGTTAGACGTTTTATCTGCCTCCTTTCGATTGTCAATTTCAACTGGGTAGATTCACACTTTAACAAAAGTAAACAACCTGCCAGAAAGGTTTTATTTCTTATTGAAACTTTTTGCTGAGTGTGATGATGTCCAAGGGTGGTTAAATGAAGCTGTTAAAGTAGATCTAAGTAATCAGATACATAGGAATAATACAAATATGAGATACGTTTCTGAATACTGTAATTTTGCATCTGATGCCATTGTAATATTATAAAGCATTTTGCCAAATTTCTCATTTTGTATGCCTCCATAAATCTAAGTGTGATTAAGTGATTACTGTTAAATATTATTTTGCAAATCTGTAAACGGTGCTAATCTATCAGTTATCAAAATCAATTTCTTTTCTGCTGAAGCTTCATATCTGTAAGTTAATAATTGAAACTTTTTTAAAGGTGGGAAAAAAATAAAATAATTTCAGTAATACCATAACAAAGTAACAAAATATTTTAGAACGAGCTGTTTGAATTTATATTACAGAAACTGAAATAAAATAAAACCTTTGTCAACAAGACAATTTATAAAATTGTACAATACAAACAAAAACTGAAAAGGTGACCGTAACACTGCTACACAAAAATACTCCATGGTTGAGCATTGTAAATGCGATCAGTAGGTCGAACTGACCTTTGGAGGCCAAGAAATGTAGAATAAAGAAAACAAATAAAGAGAAGAAAACTTTTCTCAGACTTTGAGAATACTACAGTGGGTCTATTTACCCCAATTTATGATACGAATGGGATTCTATAAATGAGATTTCAGAAAAAAGTATCATCAGTTACGCTTTCTAAAAAGATTTTTCAATATTAATGCTGACACACTTTTTAAGTTTTTATTTGTGCGAAGAATTTTTTTCTCAACTATAATTAAAAAAATTTAAATTTTTTGATGAGATTTTTTTTCTTTGAAGGAACTTAGATGATGAAAATGTGGAATAAATTTCTCTATATACCATGATGTGTTCCACATAATCTAATTTATAAAACCGAAAAAAAGAAAACGCAAAGTGTACATTGGGGTGTTCGAAAACCGCGTTAGGGAAAACGAGCTTACTTCTAAAGACGCCTTTGACACGTTTGTTCCAAAGAATGCTGAGTCCGTTAAAGTTACATAATCTAATTTGTTGGCATGCCGCCTTCTCTGGAGACCATGTAACTTCGTTCCGGGACTTGACAAATATTAGCGAGCTGCAGCTTCCAGTTTATACATACATAACTGTAACTTTGCAACAACAAACTTAATCGCTAGAGATCCTGTTAGTGATTAGTTGAATAATCTTATTACATGCAACGATGATTAGCGTGCGTTGCGGTAATTCCTATACATCTCGTATAAACTTATTAAACACAAAAGTAGATTTAAGTCTAACGTAAACAGCTCTACGTATTAATTATATTAAGAAAATAAAAATTATAATGATGAAAAACAAAAGAAAAAAATATTTTGGAGGAAATGTGTGCATTCATAAATGGTCAGCGTGTCAGGTCGTGTTAGTTTGTTCTGATGTGAGATCATTTTTGGTTCACTCCTCCATCGTATTTTCTCCAAACTTGTTGGTAACCTTAAGGAATTTATTTTAGTGAACGCTACTCAGGAGGATTTACGTAAACTGTCAATTTTCTGTCAATTTAATCCAAGAAGTTTATTCTTCGGGATTGTTTTATACAAGAAGGGGCAAACGCAATACCCAGGACCGAATTGGCTCATATAAACTCTTCATCGGGCTATTGATGCCTGTAATTCCCGAAGGCAATGCTGTTCGCTATTGTCATGTCTGTTACTATTTATTTTCGTACGTCAACAAATTACCGGTAGAACTTTGGTATGGTCATGACTAGGCAAAGAACTGACAGTTCAAAAATATTAAGTGAATGAAACAGACTTTTTTGAATGCAGGGACACATCTATGTTTTTTTTTTTGATTGTAGATTCTTATCTTAGAAATATGAATCTTCTGTCAATTTTCATTACTGCTCATAGTGAGACAACTTTTATACAAAATCCAAGAACTCATTTGGCCCAAGTACACATTAAATGTCATTTTATTTTTGATGGAGCCTCAGATTCCAATAATGTAAGATTTGAAAACTCTTTGAATAAATTTTTAGTTAAGTGTATTTCAGTACTGTCCTCAAATGTGGAGATTCCAGCATGTCTAGGTATCATGGCCGGTGTGCATTAGACTTGCAAACCACAAGCGTACGTACCCAATTTGTAAGCATTTTTGTCTCGGAATGTCTAGACAACAGAGAGGAGTTTATCTAGACTTTGTAAGAATGTCTCGTTTGCGTCTTGCAATGTCGATATCTGAATTTAGTTGCGAGGCTGCCTCACACTGCAACGCCTACTAGCCAAGTTTTGTCGGTTTTGGGGCAAGCTTAAAAGACGCCTCAGTTGAGCGAACTATTGTTGTACGGACGTACTAGGCAGGTGTAACAAATGTACAGGCACACAACTAATGCTTAAAAATTGTTAAGTACAAGGACAGGTAGGAATAACTAATATCATTAGTTTTGTATAAACAAAGCCGAAAAAGTTTTACAATTCCCATCTTCACTAATGCACTCGCATGATATCCAACTTCGTTTTCTCCAACATTTTGGAAAGAATTTTAGTTCTTGAATTCTTTGTTTCTAGTCTTGTAATGTTCTGGATTACATTAGAGCACACTCGGCTTGTTAAAGTTAGCCTAGAGGTAGTAATCTAGACAGAATAAATTTGACGAAAAGGCAGACCAATGTATGCATCAGAAGGCACAAAAATAAGCTATTTGCAAACACACTCATGTTTCATCTAGCAACGTTACTTCTCGAAACAATAATTTTCCATCAGAATAAACTCGCAGCTGTTTCAGCTGAGACTTAAAAGTTTTGACAATTGACAAGGGGATGTACAGCTCTTTTCAAAGAGCCAAATTAAAGCCAAATTAAATTCAAGAAAAAGAATAATGAAGTCAAACTGTTTTGTTGTCTATATTTGTGCTTTAACTAAGTTTTATTTTAATAAGAACAAAGTTTCAAGAAAAACCGTGACAACTTTTCTTTTAGACGCCTTACGATACCATCACTCACCTTCCCGCTTGAAATCTTCAATTTCCTGTGAAATTCTTCCTCTGTTTTATTGGCATAGAAATGTTTGATGGACGGTTCAGAAAGGGAAAATAAATTGAGCAAAACTTGCTGTCAAAAAGGATTTAATCTGTAACAGTACAAATTTGTAGCTTTCATAATTTTTACTCATAGTCCATTTTCTTACATGTTTGACCGCAAATTTTTATTACATTTCTCAAAATCTCATTCACCTATTGGCAAAAATTGTCGACTAACGGACGACGCTAAATCTTGTACATATGACAGTAAAAGTAATGAACAATTACAACCAGCGTTGCCAGAGCGGGTGATAGATCTCCAGGTCTGACGATAAGTTTCTGACTGCATTTGACAAACGAGAAGGTACACACAAACGGGTTGACACAATGAAATAAGAAAATATTGAAGAGATTAAGACCTCGGAGGTCGAAATATACGACTTTAATAGCGAAGTTTTCACTTTAGCAAGCGAATTCCTTCTATTCTAGAAATTCTGTCTCTTCGGAGTATTGGACATTTAGTACGGTAGTAGTGTTTAAGGAGATACCGAATAGGTTAACAAACAAAATGAAAAAAAGTACTCGACAGTGAAAATGCCTTCAAGTCGACTGTAGTCCGGTCATTTCAAGAAGGCTTAGAATTCCAGCTTGGGCAGACTAACCATGAGCTTTTTAGGAGATTGAATAGTCAAGAGCAGCAATTCGGGACTTTCCTACGTTTGGGGTTTGCAAGTTCCCGGGGCGTGTGTCTCTATCTTTCGTCACCTGCGTACTTCGTTGCCTTGGGAGAGATAATAAACTATCGGCGCGGGTGTCACTTCCTTTTTTTCTGAGTTCTGAGCATTCTGAACGCATCCCGGGCCGTGGCGTTACTAGGTTTGACAGATCCGAAGTACTTTTTTGCCACTGCAACGTTTGTTCCTAGCGGCCGCTACCGGGCTCACCTCTACTAGGTGTAGCCTTGAGAGTCATTTGTATGCCGCACATAGAGCATCCATTTGGCAAGTGCAAGCTCTTCTTCTGTGTTAATTGTTCGCTTCTTTACCTAACTACATCCAGCCTCTGAAGACACCGCCTGCGACAGCTATGTATATCTAACTATATGCATTGCTCCTGTCGCGGGCCTCAACAATCGGCCTTCAACAACACCTGAGTTCAATACCTGCTTCGCTACAATACAACACCTGGGCTTCTCTTTCCAATCCATAGGTTAGTAAATTTTTCCACGGAAATTTCGGCGCGCCGTCTTGCATCCGCTGCCTCCTCCACTACAGCCGACGCCCTTCATCGTCATCATCGTCATCAATATCCACATCCACTTCAAGAACCGCCGAACGATACCACAGCTATTGACATCAACCGCCGCCACGCTCACCACCCCGCTCCGTTCCACCCGGACGTCGCCACTCTATCCATAGCTACCAACAGCTGATGCTGCTGCTATTGTCACTACTGCTGCATTCCAGTTCCACCAAGTTCCATCCGCTGGTCCAGTCTGGGGGAACAAGAACAAGGAACATATTTATCTCGCTACTCCAATCATCCAGAATCTTTCGTTGAAGAGATACCACAAGGTACCTAAAACGTCCTCCCGCTTATGGCAGTAAACTAAGGCTGATAAACATGCAAAGCAAAGTCAGATTAGTATTAGGGTTATGACAAGGTAGGATAGTGTTCGAGGAGCTGGGCTGCAAGCAGTATTTTGTGTTTATGGAGTTGCTGGGTTTCTCAGAGCTGATTGTTAGGAAAGGCGCAATGCAAGAATAACTGAATCAACTGAAGGTAACAAACAAAAATCATTTTGGGGATGAAGTAGTTGAAATGGTGAATGTCAAATACCAGAACTTTTGACTTAATGAGCATAACGTGTGGAGCAAATAAAAGATTTTGAAATTCTGCTCTGCTTTAGTTATAGCTTTCACTTCTTTATTTATCATCCTTTTTCTTTTTAGATAGTCTGTTTTAGTAGCACCTGATCTTCTTTCCATATGGCTTATTTATTATTCGTAGCTGATATCACAGTGGAATCCTATCCTCCAAACTCAGTTAACCCTTCTAGTTATTGTCTTTTTGTGTTTGTTATCTATGATAACTAAACCATTTGTGTTAGACCTACGGATTTTCTTCTTAAATCTTATTCTTTTTTATCTAATTCTTTGATATAAATTCGTTGCAATTATTTGCATTTCTGTTGATTTTTGACATTTTATCTTGAACTATCATGATGATTCAGATAAATATTTTTGGCCTTATCCTCCTGGTCAATGTGATCAAAAGATTTTTCGAAAGCCGCGTATGCATTTCTAAGAGTTTGTTAGTTATACTATAACAGAAAACGCTTTTTGCAAAGGAATAGTCGGACTTGCTGTTTTAAGTTTGTTGTAACTCTTGAAATCTATAACACCATATCCAACAGAGGAAGTAATGTAGTAATGCAAAAACGCTCTCGTTGAATATTTAGATACCATTTCTTGTACTTCAAATGGTTTTTTGTTGCTGAATGAAAAGTGTGTCAATTTTAAGTTCTAAACTTGCTCAGTTTTATTTGCCGTTATCAGTTTTTTGATAGTATTCAGGTATATTTTTTCTAAACCTAAGTCGTAGTCGTTCTAACTACTTTCTTCTGCTTTCTCTATCGATAATATAAAATAATACAAGAGGAAGAACAATTTTGCTCGTGTCCTGAATGTTCGCAGAGGCACTTAGGGGCCTATTCAGATCGTTTGAGAGTATCGATCTACAGTTTCATCATTTTCTTCAAAAAGGAGAAGTGAAAGTAAAGGTCTTCCGTAGGTTAAGCCAAGATTCTCCATACCCTAACAGCGAAACTTTGCTCATTAACGGGCCCGGACTTTTCAATAATATTGAGGAGTAACAAATAAAATTCCAATTCGTAAATTACACAAATTTTACAGCCAAGTTGGCCAAGTACAAATATTACAATCTGTATCAAATTAAAATGTGGCGGTTGTTTCTGACTACTCAGACTACACAAAAATGTTTCCAAATTTTAGATTTTGTTTCTGTGCTCTACTGTTCAGTTCAGACGTTAGTCAAAGGAATGGTATCAGGTAGACCACTGTGTTATTTAACAGTTTAATTATTGTTCATAACGTTTCTCGGTCTCTGGACGCCATCAAACCAAAAAATATTTAAAATGCGACCTTACTGCATTTTTAAAACTCTATTGTGTCAAATAGATTGGTCTCGTGAGCAACTAAGAGTTACTTTGGACGAGTTTGGCTTTCTCTAAGATAGTTGATTTCCAAACATCGACTTCAGACCTTGCTGTTAAGTTGCACGGGACTCCCGATAACTTAGCTAATTACAGTACAGTACTAAGAAGGTGAAACATTAATTGCCAAACGGTTTCTGCTAAAAGAAAAAAACAAGATGTGCGGAACAAAAAAAAAAGTTCCGTTAATAACACAGCAGTTTTAGCTGTATCTATTAATCTACTTTTAATGCCATACAAGGTTATGACCTGTGACATTTCTTTGGTTATAATATCCAGTACAATCTTAAAACATTTTCATAAAATTAGTGAATGGTGTTGCTAATAAGCCTGGTGCATATGACCTATTAACAATTGATGCATCACATGAGGAGTAACTCGACGTTAAAAGTTTTTTACAGTTACTGCAGGATTTTGTTTTTAAACAAACCTTCTTTGCCACGTAGCCTGTTATATATGTTACACCGCATTCTCCAAAGACAGATTTATTTGAAGATGATCCAAAAAGATATCCAGGCTTAGGGGCATCAGGTGGCAGAAATGGGACTTCCTCATCTTTTGTAATAAAATGTTTCAAAGTGTCAAGAGCTGTTACACTACCATCATCAGCTTCAAAATTTGAACCGATGGAATGTGGGGAAAGGAAGTTATTTACTAGTAGGAATCTAAAGGAAGAAATAAAGGAACTGCATGTAGGATTAGTGTTCCTAACTCTCCATGGTTACCAATACCTACAAAAAAAATTTCAAGAGGATCTTGGTTCAAACGCCGGGGAAACAAATATTTGAACCCATCCTTTTGTAATAATTTAAAGAGACATTGGAAGCCATGAAGTGAGAATATCCAATTATTAATGCTGGAAGGGACAAAGCTCTCTTTGGAAGAGGGAGATTGGAAACTCATGGATGAAAGGAAAGGAATGGTTTTACTCCAAAAAGATAAATGAGGGGAGGTTCAAGTTATTGCGGACCTAAATTATTTGCCAAATTGAGGTTTGATGGTAGAATTGTACTACGTGATTCCAGGATGCAACCTTCTAAACGCCATCTATGGTATAATATGAATTTTTGCCAGAAGATAATTTCTTATTTCTTTTAGCAACTATGGAAAATCATACAAAGTTGCGATCTTCTCATCATCTACTAAAAATTCAAAATAACTATTTTCGATGCTTTTTCATTTTGCAATATGCATCTGCGTTTTCAATCAGCAATTGAATCGCTATCTGATTAGTTGCACCTTGGTTTCACACAGTACAGTTTCTAGACCATTAAACTTAATTTGCTGAATTACATGCTGTATAAGTCTTGTTAGAATTGCAGTGGGTGTAGAAAGCAAAAGCAACAGGTTTTGTAAAAGCCTCTAAGCATAAACGCTAAAGCATGATCAGTAAAGGAAGCATTTCTCTCACTGCCTCCATAGACCTCAAACCCCTCTAGCAAGTTTAATTCTTGATTATATTACAGGCCTGGTTGTAATGCCATCTCATCAAAGATTAAGCTACAATATTTTGTCATGGGGTTTCAATTTAGCAGCGGTTCGTTTAAAACTGTTCAAAACATGTTTATTAATACCACACACAAAAGGTAGTCTGTTAAGAATTTTATTTAATGTTTTCCTTAATGACAGGCTTAATATGCATGAAAGCATTCTATATCCCTTAGCACTTTGCTTGTGCAAAGATAAAGCGAGCATTTTATCTTGTATGGTAAGTCTTCTCCTTTGGGTTTATATTTTTGGCACTTTATAAAATTAAAGGCTTCCTTATCAACATTTTCAATAATGGAATTATAAATACTTGATTTACTAAACTTTTGCGTCAAACGGAAAGCCTGCATCTTCTGTTTTGCCAATTTTTTGTAGAGAGTGGAGTTTAATTGGTTTATTCTTGTGACACGTGCCTCCTTCAAAATGCCAGATAATTTTCTCTTTTTTCCTGAAAAATAAAAATATAAAAAGCAAATATACATATAGCTTTTCTGCTAAGAAAAATACCACAAAATATCAGATGCTTCATGAGAAATTTTAATTCTTCTAACCCATTCATGAAAAACCGCTTTATCTTTTCTTAGAAACCGGTGCCTTGGTGAGGCCATGTCTTTGCAATTCAACACACAACATCGTTTAATACCACCCATATTTTTAACACTAAATAATAATGTTTTACTGAATATGACTATATACACTATGTACAATGCATAATATACACTATATATCACTACAAATTAATTCTAACTCAAGATGTGTACGTTTTAATTTTCTATGAGAAGCAAAGCGCAATCCGCACAATTGAATTGGAATTGAACAGGTTTTGAATTGCACTTCACTTACGTAATTCACAACCGCGACAACCTGTAAGCGTCATACAGGCGTGGTAGATGTTAATAGCTGAGCAAAAAGACGTTGTCAGATGTATATCAACAATTCCGTCGCGCTTGTAGACTTGAAACACGTTTCTGTATATTCGTAATTATTCTAAACATGCCAACAAGACATTTTCTGTTTGCTCAAAGGTGCTGCCATCTATAGCATTAATTTAAGTTTAATGTGCATTTATGCTATTATCTCATCGCTGCCTGCCAAGCATTAACAGAGATTCTGCAGTTGCTATGAATTGCGCATGGCATGTTAGACAGATTTGTTTCGACTCTTTTTGATCTCGTCACAATTCTCACATACTTCACACTGTTCTACATATAGGACTTTAAAAATACAATAGGTGACATGAAGCTTTAGCGGCGACATCTATTAATAGTCACCGGCAAGCACACATGTATTTTAAATTCAAGGGTAGCACTGAACATTAATTGTATGTAAATAAAGTGAAGGTGCCTATGATGTCAGCGGGCTTGAAAATAAAGTTCATTCAAACAGCTTAGCAGTGTGATACGCTTAGTTTAAATTCATGCTACAGGAGGTTCATTACGCTAAATTACAGTGCCGGATCTGCGTAACCTATGAAATGAAAAATGTACGTCCGTGATTGCAAATTATTATACGACTATTCTAAATCATGTCAACGTGTCAAACTAGTTACGACCAGTTTGGACCTTCGTTTAGATTAGTAGATTTTGGGTGTACTAGATCAATATTTCTAAAACTGCTGTTTAAGAAAGCACTTAGAGAGCACTGTTTCTGTATTAAAATCAAATAGGAACATTAAAAGCTTGAGGAGAAGAGGAAACTGAAACTTATTAAGCAGAAACTGTTTAGGAGTATTCATCGGCGAAATTCTATGTACCACTGATACCTCTTTCTAAAAAAGAAAACCATGAGTGACATCAATATTAAAGAATATGTTATTTTATACACTACTTTCTAACCTAGAAGAATGGAAGAAGAAGTAGCTATTAATTACCAAATATGCAGCAACAGAATGAAATGTAAGTTTTTTTCCGGCGTGGCATTTATAGATATTATCTGAGCCAAAGGTAGGAAAGACCGGATAAAGATTAAAAAGGCAATTTCAAAGTTGACTTGTTCAATACGAATATAATTAAAGTTAAATCAGTTATCTTTCCTACCTCTCAGAGAAATGTTCTTATTTTAAAAGGGGAAAGTACAATACTTATTGAACAACAAAACATGAAATCAATCATTTTCATCTGCGAGGAAAAATTGTACGTACGTTTTTCTACAAAACAAACCTGTACGAGGCTTGCTATTTATATTTCTGGCCTTGGCAACACTGACTGTTTCCAGGCGTCAGCTGACATTTCCGGTGTAAACTTTACATTGTTGAACATAACCTCAACCGCAACATTTTGTCATTTGAGTGCGATTAGTGTTGTTTGCAGTTAATTGAAAAGTGTATTCCCTAGTAAAAAATGGAATTGACTCGTGAACACTTTGTGCAATTATTTTTCATAACTTTCGACGTGGATTATCACGACAAGAGTGTATCAATGAACTTAATACATTATATAGCGATGAAGCTCCATCCTACAGCACTGTAAAAAACTGGTATAATGAATTCAAACGTGGCCGATGTTCACTCCAGGACGAAATCCGTGAAGGCCGTCCAAAATCTGTCGTTGTGCCTGAAAACATCGATACTGTGCGTGAACTGATTAAACAAGATCGTCATGTGACATACCGTGAGATTGAGGCATCTTTGGGCATTAGTATGATTAGCATAAACAAGATATTACATGATCATTTGGCCGTAAAAAAAATTTGTTCCCGTTGAATCCCGCATAACTTGACCAATGCTCGAAAGAAGGCTCGCGTCGACTGCTGCATTGAAATGTTGAAAAAATTTGCGAAAGGTGCATCAAAGGCTGTGTATAACATCTGCACAGATGACGAATCATGGATCTACGCATATGACCCCGAAACAAAACAACAATCAACTGTGTGGGTCTTTCAAGACGAGCCAAATCCAACAAACGTTGTTCGTGGAAGAAGCACATCGAAGCAAATGGTTGCCTGTTTCTTTGGCATTACCGGTCATGTGGCAATAGTGGCGTTAGAGAAACGTAAAACGGTCAACTCTGAATGGTACACAACCATTTGTTTGCCAGAAGTCATTGGAGAAATTCGGAAAACTTCAAAGAAGAGGCGAATCATTCTTCATCATGACAGTGCAAGCTCACACACTGCTGCTCAAACAATTGAATATTTAACCAGCCAGAAGGTCGAGTTGATGGGCCATCCACCATACAGCCCTGATTTGGCACCCAATGACTTCTTTTTATTCCCGTACATCAAAAACAAACTGCGTGGTCAACGATTTTCAACACCAGAAGCAGCCGTTTTTTGTTTCAAAACGCATATTTTGGAGCTGCCTCAAACAGAGTGAAAAAAGTGCTTCGAAAATTGGTTCAAACGCATGGAAAAGTGTATTAATCTTAATGGAGAATATTTTGAAAAACAATAAAACTAGTTTCGATCATAAATACTTGTTTTTTGATTCAAAAACGAAAAGGCAGATATTATATTTCGTTAAGATCTTGATTTGTGTAGCGTTTGAATTCACAAACACTCGGAACCTATAAAAATGTTTCTCAAAGTAAAAAAATTCTTAGAAGTGCCTCACAATCCACTGCTCTAAATGAAGGGAGCCTACAGCTTTATGTGGAATTTAAATCACCGAGACCGCGATTCTCTACTTCATAAGTGAAGTGGAGGGATTGCAATCAAAGTCATGCCATCACAAACTAGGTAATTGCATTTTGTTACAGGTTCTGTTTTTGAACTTACCTTCTCTTTTAAACTTACTAGATTTTGGGTGGGTACCGTACTCTTACCTTCTGAGTGTATTTAAACTATTTATTTTGCTCTTGTCTTTCCAATATGCAGTGTAAATTTCTGCTGATGTTTGCGCCCCTATAGCTGTACACGTCTGAAACCGGCCCTGTCCTTAGTTGGTTTATATTACACGCAGCATTGGAAGTGAGTGGACAGATTCTCTGGGGCGATGATTAAAAGAGAATTCACGTAAAGCAGAACCTACAGAACCCGATATGATATGCCTACGAAATTAGAACATAACAGCCTCTATGTGCTGGGTCTCACTTTTACAAATCTAAAATATTCGTGTCAATCGGCGACTCAAGATTCTTTATACTTACAAGAAACTTATTGGAGTTCTACTAACAAGGTTTATAATAACACAGAAAGCTTCTAATTTCAATTTTTTTTTTCAAATAAATAGAAAACGATAGCTTGGAATATTTGAGATTTTTAATTCAAAAAAGACCTTAAAACCCGTTATTAAAAAATAAAATAACTTCCTTTGTACTAATACAAAATTCTGTATTTTATATTACTTAGGTAACTGACATGAGTTAGATTATTTTTTTGCCAAAAGTGTATTTCACAAAGCTGTTCCCTTGTGGACGTCCACTACATCAATACAGTGTAAATCAATTACAGAAAACTAGAACGTTTTAGGTCACTAAAAGGAAATTCAAATTAACCACTTAGCAAATGCAATTACGTAGTTTTAATTATTTTTGCATCAATGACTCTAATTAAACCTATCATTGTACTGGTAACAAAAGTTCAACCTTCAATATACTTCTTGTTACACTGTTACTTCTAGAATGTTAATCCCATTCTTTTATTTTCTAGGAAATACAACCGCATTTGAAACTGAATTAATGAAATTGTCATAACAATGAAAACGTTAAATAAAGCAAATTGTGCATAGCAGAGCTAAACAAAATGACCTTCAATTATCATTACGGCATTTGTATGGGAGCAATAAACGTCCATTCACATTTGTTTTCCTTACAGTCAACTAACTGCACATGTGACTTAATGGATGTGAAAATTAATGCTGGCTGTTAGTGTTATGTAGCGGTAGTAATCTGGAAGCGATACCATTAGTACGTCAATCAAAGCAACACACGGGCGGAATATTCATTTTAAACTAAAAACATCCGCCATTTAAATATTTTAAAATATTCCGGGTACAGGGGACGTAAAGATGAAGAACTAGCCTCGAAGATCGTTAATTTTGATTAAGATTTAGTAATATCATCCGGAGTCTACCACATCTTAATATAAACGAACAACGAACTATATCCGAGCTTGTTAGCTGCTTACTTGTCGCATCTAACTTTGCAAGGGTAATTAGAACACAATGAATAATTTAACCCCGTCCTCATAAATACTAATTACAGAGACCGACCAGGCACGCTTGCTGGGGATTTGGGTAGTACTATCTTCTTATCTACAGACGTCTGCCACGGTTAACGAGAATTAGCTACCCCGGACCTTTCTAAATTTTTTATTTTCTAAAAAAAAAATAAATTATCAACAAATTCTCATTTAACCAAAACACCTACTTATAAATTACCGCGATTTCCCTTTAAATGTTCTGATTTGCTGCTAATTTGTTTTAAAATAAACTTTGTTTCTACTACTTCTGTTTTGTTTATGGAGAGCGAAGGCTCACTAAATTGTAGTGATTCCTTTGTGAAATGCTTATACAGGGTGTCCATACACACAATTTTTATTTTTCATCTGTGTTCAGTTTATCAAACCCTGCATAAGATGAAAAATGAAAATGAAAATGAAAAATTGTACCTACAGAACGATTTTTAGCATCATGCAGAGCCTACTTTTTCTTCCTATTTTATTATTCTTTTTCTTACAAAGGTTTTTCCTCAAATCTCAATATCAGGTAATTTACTAGTCTATGGATAATCGTTGGAAAAAAATTTTTGTCTAAATACATCTGCAGAAATAGTTTCTCGTTGATAAAGACTTGAACAGCAGATGATAGCAAGTCTTCCTCTGAAGAGGTATTCCTACTGAACCTAAATCTCGATTTTATGTTAGCTAAATTCACTGCTTGGTCTGACGATTGACAATCTTGCATGAGCAAGCATTCATGTATCAGCTGTTTCATGAAAAAGAAAAAGAAATTTAAATATACCTTGGTCCAAGAGTTGTAGTTTATTAGAGATGTGGGGTGGAAACTGTGAATACTACAATTCCATTTTGTTCGATGAAATATTTTTAACTTTTAAAAAGTTAGCGCATTTTATTCATTCGCACGGACATACTAAGCCCAAAGGATTCATTTGTAACATATGCTCCGTCATTCCAAGATAGCTTGATCGAATCGATTTTGAAGAAAAATCTACTTTGATAGCACAGTACTACCATAAGCGCAAATTTGTGTGCACGTTCTTTGTCAACGGTTTTTTGCATGGTGATCAGACCGGTGGCGTCTAAAAATAAATTAGAAATAGTTGCATGTTCTAAAGTTGACTCTGGAGTAAACCAACAGCAGGTGGTAAACTGTTCCAATTTATATACCTTGACATAATCTTTGTTCTAATCTATAAAAGCAATTGTTAAATTTTTTAATTTAAATGAGAATTGCAGAATAGTGGGCAGTCAGGGGAAATCCACATTCGGCAGGTTGCCAATGCAGCTCTAACTCGAAGATCAAGGGTTACACTTTTTCAAAAGTGAGAAAAATTCAGGGTTTTCGGACAAGGAAGTAAACTCTCAAGCAATGTTTGGCACATTAAAAATTTCTTCTGGAGGCACTGAAACACCTTCAGGGTTGCTGGTATGCCCGCATCTTTGGACGCGATTGGGCCACGAGTGATGAGGAAAAAGTCAATCTGTTTTCAGATCATCTAGCCCAGGTTTTTACCCCGCTCCCTTCCATCAATACCATCGACGAATATCTTGATGCTAAATGTCTCTACGAATCAATGCCTCCTCTTCTGCATAAGTACGAACTTAAATACAAAACTTGCACACTCACAAAGCCCCAGGACATGACTTAATTGTTGGAGAACACCCCAAACAACCACCAAGAAAAGCCTTAGTCTAACTACTATTTATAACAGCATGCTTGGACTGTGCCATATATCTATTCAATGGAAGTGTGCTCAAATTTAATAGTACCAAAAGTACCTCCAACTGAGTTTACATCGTACCGCCCAATGAGTATTTTGCCCTTAATGTCAAAACTATTTGAAAAGCTTCTTCTAAATAGAATCAAGGACATGATCACTTCTGAAGAGCTGCTCACTGATCATCAATTCGAATCTCGAGAACACCACTGTGCCATCCAACAATGTCACAGAATCGTAAATCATATCCTCCTCAGCTTTGAGCAAAAGAAAATGTGTGTCGCTGTGTTCCTAGACATCAAGCACGCTTTTGACAAAGTGTGGCACAAAGGATTTTTTTACGAAATAAAAACACATTTTCCAAAGCAAATCTACTTGATACTGAAAGAATCTTCCTAGTTAAACTTAATCAGTGTCCAAGTATTGTCTAATTCAGTCAGGGGTACCGCAGGACAGTGTATTGTGGGCATTCCTCTATCTACTATATACTGCTGATGTGCCAGTCACAAAAACACTATGTTAGCCACTTTGGCGGATGACACGGCAATTTAATCAAACCACCAAGACTCTTGCTCCTATTAATTTACAAACACACCTAAACCTCCTACAAGACTGGCTCTTGAAATGGCAAACTCAGATCAACTCTGAAAAATCATCCCAAATCACGTTCACAAATAAACGTAGCTCCTGTCCACTAGTCTCAATAATAACACTCCGATACCAACTAGAACGGAAGTTAAATATCTGGGGTTACATCTTGATCAAAAGCTAACTTGGAAAGCCAGAAAATCAGCAATTAACCTTAAAAGTCAGACAAATACATTGGCTACTTGGTAGAAACTCTGGAAAAAAAACTTCTACTCTATAAAGCAATACTCAAGCCAATCTGGATATATGAAATCTAGCTTTGGGGATGTGCTAAACCATCAACCACCAAAATTCTCCAGACCTTCCAATCAAAGACACTGAGAACGATCGTCAGCGTACCGTAGTGGTTATCAACGCGACAGTCCACAACGATCTTGGAATACCCCTAGTGAAAGATGTTATCCAGCCATTTGCTATCAAATACCGAGACCGCTCTTCAAATCATCCTAACAACCTCATAATTGAGCTTTCTAATCTGTCCCCATTGGAGCGCAGACTAAAGAAACAATGGCCTGTAGATTTGCTGAATTAATTCATGGTGAACCGTCACTGAATGGCTTTCGCTTCAAGTCGATCCACATGCATCTCATTTACTTATTACTCGCTGTAGTTGAGTAGAATGTAAATGCGCAGAAAATAAATAAATAAACACAAAAATTTCTCTTGGACAGTAATCTTGGTATTATAATTTCTTGTAGATGTTGAAAATTCTCATATATTTGTTAAGCTGACCCACTGAAGATCAACTCTTTATTTAGTCAAACCCTCGACTGTGATTCTCGCAATGCAATTTTGACTTCAGAATTTTGTAGGCAAAACGCTACGTCTAGGACTTCCAACTTGGACATAAAAATCCCCACCTTCAGTTTTGATCATTCAACAATTGTATGAGCTTTTGCTTGATCTAATAGGTCAGTTTCCTCTGGTTGGTTTTATTGCTTTCAGAAGTAAAACTGCACTGATGACGATACATGTGGTAAAGAAGCTGTGATTGCTGAGTAGCCGGTAGTTGCTTCATTATTTTGGTATTGTAGCGTCACAGTTACTTACTTCAAATCCATGTTTTGCAAGCAGTTGTTGGTTTATCATGTTCATGACGATGTTCTCAGAAAATTGCACTAAGTCTTCAGGCTTTCCTAGTTTTTTGAAACAGTTTGACTATAATCTTTCAAATTCTGGTTATTTATGAGTTGTCACTAAAATCTGCTTATAGAAATTATGTTATTATTATTTCTTACGGGCAAAACGTTGGTATTAATTGCAGCTACATTGAAAAAAGGGAAAAAGATCACCAACCTACGCCTGTTCTAGTAGAGTTGTAGTACGTTATGATAGCAGGTTTTTCTGCCTGTCCATGTTTAATCGTCATTAGCAAAATCACATTTTTCTTGGATGCTTGATATCCATAAATGTTCGATTATACTAGTCCTTGTTAATTTGCCAAAACTCTTGAAAAATTTAAGGTTTTTTCCTCTCGTGGTACTTAAATTGTGAGCTTTTTCTCTGCAAGCTTTTTTATCAGACTAAAATCTGTAAATCACTTATTCATAATTATGTTTCGTGTGCTGTTCTAAATCAGTTCAGTATAAGTCTCATTACAGGGTCTACTACTTTATTGCTAACATCATGTTCATCTTGCTAGTTCTTCCCTGCGTAGATCTTCACATCTTAAGTACAGGACAATTTGGAACCAACCGTTAAAGAAAAACTAATCCTGTATTTTCTGGGTTTTCTAAAATCGATCATCCATTGTCACACTCTCGTTAAGCAAATATGAATTCTGAAAGTTTTTACAAATAATTTGGATTGGAGTCAGTTGGTCCTTAACACCCCTTTTGTTTTTTGCTTTGTCATCTACACCAGGAAACTTTTTTAGAATATTTCGAAACGCAGCATTTCTAGCCCAATAAGACTTTTTTCAACGCCATGAGTCCATAACATTTTGTTTATGTACCTGCGGGATATTTTCCTCCTACATGCAAAATTTACAAGCAAGCAATCAAATATTTCTGAAGAAACCGTCAAAGCTGGCTGACTGTTTAAGAATTAATCTCCATTTTCGACTTCAGTTTGTATTAGTACGCGGAAAGATGGAGAATCTTAAGCACACTAACCCGCAGCAATGACCAGGTGTTGGATAATGGTGCTGGTGGAGAAAGAAGGCTCACACAAAACAGACAGTACGAAATAAATTTCTAGGCTAGTTCTGATATTGACCAGTACGATGAATTTTGGGTATTGAGCAGTGCAGTCTCGGATGATTGGACAAGACGTTGATAGTACTAGTTTCACTTCAAGGCCTTCCTACCGCAAACCTGGACTGAGCAGCTGCAAACTACATCTTTTCATGATATCGTCTTCTAACCCGAGGTACAAAATCTCTCCAATTGGAATTGCCAACCGACTTGAGTGCTGGTCAATAATCTGCAGAAATAGTTGCAGTTTTAGTTTTTTGTAGACAACAACTTGAATTGCAGATGATAGCAATTCTCTCCTGGGGAAGTGTTTGTATCAACCGGAACAATCTCATTGAACCTAAACCTCGCTTTTATATTAACTGAATTTGCTGATGGATGGGCAAGGATGCAAGTGGGAGCTGTTTCATGAAAACAAACTTAAATGGATATAACATTATTTTATTTCCTGAATAGGCACTAACTACGTATATAGATGGATTCGAAATCAGTAGGAATTTTTTGTTTGACTAAAACTTTTGAAAGTTAGCTTATGTCTGCCAAAGGGCCTGTATCTGTTGTACCAGTCATCATTATAGCTTGATCTTCTTGATGTTGAAAAAAGATTTACATTGGTAGCACCAACACCTCGACATGTGTGACCAGTTCATCCTTTCTGATCTATTTGCAGTTGTTTTAAAGTTCACTAAAACGATGATAAGCTTAATTTAATAGAATGAAAGCTTGCATTGGAGTTAACGAATAACGATAAATGACCTGTCTCAGTTTCTTTTGAATAAAATTGACGGTTGCTTTATTGGAACTGGCCATGACGGCAAATCATGACCATTTAACAGAGGGCGCATAAAGCCTCAAAATGTGGATAATGTCCGTTAACTTTGAGAAATTCTTCATAGCATATTTGTCTAGCTAATTTAAGTTCCAGTTCAGAAAACATGGCCAAATATCTTCTTGTACTATCAGGGCAGATTTCATTTCAAGAGAAATGAAAGCTCTGAAAGTTACGACTAAAGTCCAAATTATGAAAGTTAAGGTCACGGACATTTCTTGTATAGTTGGATAACCTACTTTTGGCTACTTTTTATGCAATATTTCTTATGCTCATATCATTATACAGCTTTAAAATCAAAGCATGTCCATTACCTTCTCGTTTAAGTTCGAGCTTGCCAATAGAAGGATTAAGGTATCAGCTGATAACCGATATCTCCGCATCCTCTTCTCTTTTATTTCCTCGTAGACAGTTCAAGCTCTTATTATAGGCTAAATTCTCGACAGTGAATTATTAGCAATTTTTTCTAGAATTCTGTAGGTATCATCAACCTGCAGGATTTGCAACCTGGACATAAAAAATGACTTTAGATCAAAACTGTCTCAGTTCCCCGTTTTGACCATTGAACCTACAGCTAGAACCAACTGAGTATAGCAGCGGACGACCTTTTGAGTAGTTTCTAAACTGTACAACCTTTGAAATAATTTTCTTTTCTTGCTTCTCAGTCCTATTATTTGTGATTAGTTAGGTTCAAGTACCGAGGTAGCTTCAATTCAAAGAAGGTGTGATTGCTATATGATGTACGCTCATAAAAATGAATAAAACTGATTGCTGAGTAGCAAAGAAAAATTGCAGTGTTCCAGGTTTTCTTAATTTTTTGAAACAATGTGACCATAATCTAGAAAGCTCTGGCTATAGTCATTGCCTTTAAACCCATTTCAGCAAACTGCTGATTGAAATTCACAGACGCACCTTTTCATGCGTTTTACATACTTTTGATACTTAACTGTCTTTTCACCTTCTTGGTAGCTAGTGTATCCTTTTTTTGTTTTATCGCAAATTATCTTTTTAGCTTTTGATTGCTTAGCTACCTCAGAATTAAAATTTGTCTGGTACTGTTTACATTTCTCTCTGTTAATCCTTGAGATAATTTTTTTCATTTGATTATTTCAAGGTAAATGTGCTTATAAGCCAATTTGTTTATGAGATTTTCTTCTAGAAGTTATAGCATTTATTCCAGCCACGTTGAGGATATAGAAAAAAAGAGCGTCATGGGTTAGCGCTTGGAGTTTCTGGCAACACTGTAAGTTTTTCTCTTTTGGTCAGCGATATCTATGCCAGCATTTTTCGACATCTACAGATTTCATGTCTATATAATTTTTTATCATGCATGTTAGAATACAAAATCACCTTTTTATTGTGTTTTGATAGGGAAGAGGTTAACATCCCTCTTTTAATTTGGTATCCAAAAATATTTGAGTGAACTAGTCATTTTTCATTTGTGGAAATCATTGAGGAATTTGTGATTTTCATTCTGCTAGCTTTTTTGCCGTGGTTATGTCTAGAGACAACCACAGAAAAAATTTTCATTCCATATTTTCTGGAATTTGAGGGAATGTGCTGTTTGAAACCTGCAGCATCCTCTAAAAACGATCATTCTGACAGTTTCTTTTTACAAATGACTCAAATAAGTCCATCTTCGTTCTTTCTTCTTTTGTTTCTGTATCAAAACAGGTACAGCTTATTAAAAATAGAAATAGAAGCGACACTTCTTCAGCCTTCTTCAGAATATTACGAGGAACAGGTCTTATACCCCTCAAATAGGTTTCTTCTTCCAAAAGCTATGAGTCCACGAATTTGTTACTGTTTCTGTGGAAAGCTGTTGTAGATTTTCAAATTTAAATTTTGCTTTTTGGTTTGTACCAAAGTTTTCATTTCTTTTCAGCGTTCATAGTTTTAGTGTCCATATTGGTGTCTTCACTGTGTAAAGAAGGTTTTAAAATTGAAGCGAGCTTTTGCAGGCGTCGATACCTCATCGTAGAAACTGAAAAAGAACATTGAATAATGGAGGCGTAATTGCAAGAAGCTTTTACACACCACTCAAAAGTCACAAGCAAGCAAGCAACCAAGCAACCACCTCAGAAATCTCTGCTTTGAACTTTAGTTCGTACATACTAGTAATGATCAGGAGTTGGAGAATGGAATAATTGACACAAAGCAGGCGGCACGAACTCAATTGCTGCATTGACTATGATACGTATAGGATGAGGTCTCGAGCTCCAGGCAACTGCGTCTAGTCAAGTTGTGGGTATTGGACAGTGTAGTGTTACTGAAACGTTGACAGGCTTCGGTGACTGCAACAGTACTAGTCTCTCTTCAAGAGGTTCCTATCGCAGACGTGGAGAGCGCGGTAACTGGATTCGGCGGCTGTAGACGCCACCCTTTTCCATGACTTCGTAATTTACCCAAGTTGATATGGTAGATTTTCGAATTTTCCTAGGCTTCCCAAACCAGGTGGCGACCAAAGTGGATGGTAAGGCAGCTCGCAAACTAAATCTCTCCAATCGGGATAGCAAACTGGTTTCAGTGCTCGCGAATAAATGGCGGTTGAGTAGATGAATCGAGATGGAACTTCAGGAAATGTCTGATCAGCCGATAATATCTGTGAAAGTAGACGTCTCCTTAAGGTACTGTAGAAAGGTTATAGACAAGTTTTTGTCACGTGGTGAGAAACGTACGGTACGTCGTTTCAAGGATTCTTAGTATCGTTGGGAAGTGATTAATATAGAGTACAATACCTAAAGACATTTAGGTAGCGCAATGCAATTCTGACGGAGCTTGTTTGCAGAATATGGAGTTAGGACGACCAGAATCATGTTGATGGCCTGAACAGTGGTAGTAGAAAAAGGGCAGTTTACTTTACAGGGCCACATCATCACACACCAATTGACACGGGGTAGTGGAAAGCGATGTCGAATGAAATGTCTTGCGTTTATTCAAGAAACTGTAGAGGTGCTCAGACGGCCTGGGCCCTATAACTCAGAGACCGGCTGGAGTATGTTGGCAGGAATGGGTATGCTGAAGGCATTTTATCAGCACGTCTTCACTCTTCTGCACAACACTAATCTCATATTTAAGATTTGCACTTACGTGTAGACTAGACGAAGGGGAGAACTTACCCAGAGAGGAAGATTTTTTCAAAATTCTTCTCATTCTTAGCAACAGTGTATGTCTGACTGTGTATTTTAAAGATGCAGGTAGCTAGCAAATGGGCTTATTTCCAATGCAGTTTCTCGGTTTTTGTATTACGTATAAATTGTAGATCTTGCGTCCTCTGTTGCTATAGCCGAGATGTCTTGGCGCAGCTACATTTTCGTTCTATTACCTTGCAGATGTCTTAATAACTGTATTCCACCCTAGCTTGGTGTCTGAGGTCAAAAGACTGATTGAGCTTGATGGAAGCATGTTTCTATAACAGGAGCTGTAGAATTTCAGGTTTTTCCGTTTCTTCTTCTAGTTGTTCTTCATAATTTACCTCCTAGTAAACTTTTTTTTATGCCAGCTGCAAGCCGTAGCAGCGTAGTTTTCGTATAGGTCGATACATCTTGCGCCAGATACTTTACATCATGGCACAGATCATTAATGGGTGTTATATCATTTCTTTCCCATCAGACTTTCTATATCTGTCCATCTATATAACATCTTTGGCTAATATCTTTCTTAACAAGAAAACCATTACGGTCAAAACGTAACTTTCAGATTCTGCTCAAATATTCTAAACCAGACAAAAGCTCATGCAGCTACTCGTAGAAATATCCTTGACAAAATATGGTATTAGGAATAGGAAGGAAAAAAGCAACAAGAGTTAAAGAATTAATAAAACTTTGAGGATAACGTGTTTTCTATCGCAGTTCTTACCTCACAAACTTCTAGAACCTTGGCTATGCCGACACCATTAATATCAACCAGAAAAATAAGCAAACCCTCGACTAGATTTGTTTAAACGAAAATAGATGCTCAGAAAATTTAAATATTTATTCGTCCTCTTATGAAAAGTTAAATCAATTCCGTGTAATTAGATTTCTATTATTAACTTTATTTTAACAGTATTAGCTCAAATTGATTTTAATCTTTTTAAAAGAACTAATGTTACCATTATGTACCACTAAATTAACAAACTAGTTTTATAAGGAATCAGTTAATTTTTATCGCAATTCAAATTAAGTGTAAACTCTAATTAACTAATGACTAACAATCATGCAATATAAACATTTAAATGAGGATTGTTAAGTATGTAATTTGCTCTGAAACACTTTATATAAAAACCTAACAAACTTTAATTAATTTTCTTTTGTTCCTGATAAGAAAGTATTATCAAACAATCAAAAAATGATTTATCGGTCAAAGATTTAAAAAGGAATTAATGGAAGATTAATCTTCCTTTTCTTATAAAGCTATTGAGTTTCCCTTAGCTGCATTTAACTTCGTAGTTTCGTAACAAGTAATTTCACCTAAATAAACAACAACACTGAAAGTAATTCGATCAGATTGAAAATAAACCGAAAATAGATCTAATCCCCACAGAAGGTGGATATCCTAATAATACCAGTTGCTTGAACGTGGTCAGAGAAGACGAACAAGGGGTAAATCAGCAGGGAGTCAAAGAATTGGCAATTTATCTTGCAATGTAATGGCAGAGGAAAGCTTTGGTCTGTTGTGTCACCTCTATACCACCTATATCGATCATCTTATATAACATCATATATCTCTTTTGCTCTATTATTATTATTACTACTACTATCATTAATTATATGATAAATAATTCTCACCATCCCCTTAAATGTCGATAATGCGATTGCGCTATCATCAACTAGCTTTATAGCTTTCATCTAATAGTACGCGTAGCAGCAGAGGTAGTTGGTTTAAAATCCTACGTAAATCTATAAAACGGGATTGTAGTAGGAGATTAAACCTGATGAAATAGCGAACCATTACACACAGTAAACACGGTTTTATCAGTTCGCAGTTAAACATTAGCAAACTGCTAATACCGGGTTTACACTTCAACGGAATAGCTTTAGTTGCTAAACGCTGACACTGCTCATTACATTTCCCAAATCCGGGTAAACATCCAACAAAATGTAGCAGACCTACACTAGTCGTATGTTCGAAAATGTTGCAGAAATTTGCTCTTTTATGTTTGCTAAATGAGCTGTGCTTCTGCTGTAACTGTTCTCCTCTTTAAACACTCGAAAACACTCCCAAAAGAAATAAACCTCCGCAATTATCTATTTTTGTTAGGTTTGACGTTATTTTGGCTATTTGTGTTTTTGCGTAGGCATTAAGAAAAGGTAAATATAAATTTCGGATATTTTATCTTTCGAAACCCTTAACAACCTTAATTACTTACAAAATTTCATAACACAAAATGAAATTTTCCGACAAGAAAATGTTTAAATTTAGCTAATTAAGTATGAAATACCTACAATAAAGTGACTACTAATAATCTTAACAAAGGGGAATTATTGTCAGTGAAACTCCCTTCGAGAATCTCTTTTTTTGCTGTAACAAACTTACTGAAAATCCAATTAATTAAATAGAATTTCTCCAAAACTTTCCATAAAAGTATTAATTAACCGTTGAAATGCAAACTTTTTAATAATTCATGTTGTGAAGGTACACGTTGCTTCCAACTGAAACATTCAAAGTTTGATTTTTAATGTAAATGCTTTTCATTTATATTTCTGCTTTTATTTCATAAACACAAATTGAGTAGAATTAAAATGAGTGTTAGCAACAATCAAGCGTAGTTATTAATATAATTTCAACTTCTTGTTGTTGACGTTATCATGATGAAATTAAAATTAAAGAAGTTTCAAATAAACAGGAACTCTAAACAGATTTATTGAGGAAACGAATGGGTTTCTTATCAATCAATGCAGTTTAGGCTTACTGAGACAATAGTTCTATATTTTGCTAAATCACAATCATCCGGCAGAGATGAGTGACAAGTGCAACTTAAAATTATATTTGGGATAGAATAAGACCCCAAGTAAGTATGTGTTTATTATAATCTAGAAAAGTTTAGATTCAACTCTATAAATAACTATCTAAACGGGCGCTACTAAAATGTTTTATTATATAGGTGAACATAGAAACCTGCGTCGCACGTAGATGTTACAGTTTGTTCCTCTTTTTTATATTCACTTAACTATTAGATTAGAGCCTTAAACGAATTTTATTTCATATACCAATTCAGACCTCATTGAGTTAATAATACTCCCTTAATTTTATAATTCACATAACCTTAAACTAATAAAGGGAGACAAAACAAGGCAGAGAAAAACTGATGATCTAGAGTGGAATATTCCACCATCATTTTATCAAAAAGCACTGGTTTTGTCTTTATCTTAAGTTATTTCGTTATCATCATCACAAACTTTGAAGAATACAACTACTTATAAAAATGAAAAAGAAAAAATAAAGTAGCTTAACAAGAAAGATCAAAATTCTATTTTCATATCTAACTACTAGATATCACTGCTGCCAACACGCAACTGGATTGGGGCATTTCTTGTTAAGGTCATAGCTGCAAAAACGTGTCTCAAGTGGTATAAGTAACCGATCAGGACTTCCTGCATCACACAGTGGGGCCATACAGTTGATTTTTTGGCAAGAACTCCTGGAAACCCAAGGGCGTTATGGTACAAAGAAATTTGTTAACCGTATCTGTGTAATTTCTGGCACTTAATCGATTGAGACTAGTCCCAAGACGGTTTGACCACTTCTAGAGTCCAAAACAGCTCAAATAATTAATGAAATTGTAACTTTAACCCGAGTAGTCATGCGAGGCGTCATTTTTAATGTTTTCTGCCTACGCTGAATAGAATAAGACTAGCTCCAAGACGATTTGACTACTTCTAGAGGTCAGAAACCGGTCAAGAAAGTTAAATAATTAACGAAACTATAACTCTAACCCGAGTAGTCATATGGAGCTTCCTTTTCAATGTCCTTTCTAGGCTGAATCCAATAAGATTTGACCACTTCCAAAGATCAGAAGCAGATCAGAAATTATAACTTTAACCCGAGTGAGGCGTCATTTTCAATGTTTTTGTTACGCTGAGTCAAATGAGACTATTTCTAAGACGATTTGATCACTTCCAGAGGTCAGAAACAATTCAAAAAGGTTAAATAATTAACGAAATTATAACTTTAAACCGAGTAATCATGTAGGTCGTCCGTTTCAATGTTTTGTTTAGGCTGAATCGAATAAGACTAGTCCCAGGACGATTTGACCACTTCTAATGGTCCAAAACATGTCAAAAAAGTCTAATAATTAACGAAATTATAACTTTAACCCGAGTAGTCATGTGAGGCGTCATTTTCAATGTTTTTCCTACGCTGAATCGGATGAGTCTAGTTCTAAGACGATTTGATCACTTTGAGAGGCCAGAAACAATTCAAAAAGGTTAAATAATTAAGGAAATTATAACTTTAAACCGAGTAATTATGTAAGTCGTCTTTTTCAATCTACTTTTTAGGCTGAATCGAATGAAACTAGTTCCAAGACGATTCGACCATTTCTAAAGGTCAGAAGCAGGTCAGAAAGGTCAAATAATTAACGAAATTATAACTTTAACCCGAGTAGTCATGAGAGGCATAATTTTCAATGTTTTATTTCTACTCTGAGTTAAATGAGACTAGTTTTAAGACAATTTGATCACTTCCAGAGGTCAGAAACAATTTAAAAAAGTTAAATAATTAACGAAATTATAACTTTAAACCGAGTAATCATGTAGGTCGTCCGTTTCAATGTTTTTTTTAGGCTGAATCGAATGAGACTAGTCCCAAGATGACTTGATTATTTCCAAAGGTCAAGAACAAGTCAAAGAGGTTAACTAATTAACGAAATTATAACTTTAAGCTAAGTAGTCATATGGGGCGTCATTTTCAATGTTTTTCTCTACGCTGAATCGAATGAGACTAGTTCCAAGACGATTTTCCGACTTCTTAAGTTCAATAAGAGGTCAGAAAAGTCAAATAATCAACGAAGTTATAACTTTAAACCGAGTAATCATGTAGGTCGTCCGTTTCAATGTTTTGTTTAGGCTGAATCGAATAAGACTAGTCCCAGGATGATTTGACCACTTCTAATGGTCCAAAACAGGTCAAAAAGGTCTAATAATTAACGAAATTATAACTTTAACCCGAGTAGTCATTTGAGGCGTCATTTTCAATGTTTTTTCTACGCTGAATCGAATGAGACTAGTCCCAAGACGATTTGGCCATTTCTGAGAGTCCAAATCAGATCAAAAAGATCAAATAATTAACGAAATTATAACTTTAGCCCGAGTAGTCATGTGAGGCGTAATTTTTAATGTTTTTTTTCTACGCTGTATCGAATGAGACTAGTTCCATAATGACTTCTCCACTTCTTAAGGTCAGAAACAGATCAAAAACGTCAAATAATTAACGAAAAATAACTTTAACACGAGGAGTCATGTGGGGACGTCATTATGATTGTTTTTCTCTACGCTGAATCGAATGAGACTAGTTCCAAGACGATTTGCCGATTTCTTAAGTTTAATAAGAGGTCAGAAAAGTCAAATAATCAACGAAGTTATAACTTTAATCCGAGTAGCCATGTGGGTCATCCTTTTCAATATTTTGTTTTAGGCTGAATCGAATGAGACTAGTCCCAAGACGATTTTACTATTTCCAAAGGTCAGGAACAGGTCAAAAAGGTCAAATAATTAAGGAACTTATAACTTGAACACGAGCAGTCATGTGAGGTGTCATATTTTTAATGTTTTTGTTTACCCTGAATCGGATGAGACAAGTTCCAAGATGACTTGATTATTTCCAAAGGTCAGGAACAAGTCAAAAAGGTTAACTAATTAACGAAATTATAACATTAACCTGAGTAGTCATGAAAGGCGACATTTGCAATGTTTTTTCTAGGCTGAATCGAATGAGACTAGTCCCAAGACGATTTGACCACTTCTAGAAGACAGAAGCAGGTCAAAAAGGTCAAATAATTAACAAAATTATAACTTTAACCCGAGTAGTCGCGTGAGGCGTAATTCTTAGTGTGTGCCTTTACGCCGAATGGAATGAGACTAGTTTCAAGACGATTTAACTATTTCTAAAGGTTGGGAACAGGTCAAAAAGATCAAATAATTACTGAAATTATAACTTTAACTCGAGTAGTCATATGAGGCGTCATTTTTAGTATTTTTCTCTACGCTGAAACGAATGAGACTAGTTCCAAGACGGTTTGACTACTTCTAAAGGTCAGAAACATGTCAAAAAGGTCAAATTAGTAACGAAATTATAACTCAGATATTACATATATTATATTCAAAAATATGAAAAGAATTCCATAAGTATATGCATATGTATATAATATATTTATCATTTACAAAACACTACAAGTACGAAAAAAATCAAAGAGTCTGTAATTTTACTGTATAAAATTAGAAGCTATCTTGTCATGCTATCACAGTACAATTTTGAAAGTTAATGTTTTAGTTTTAGACATCAAACCAATAAATTAATTGCTTCCTGACTGAAGAGAAGGTTTATTTTTTGGAAGATCCTGGTGTAGATGAGTAGGTAATGAAAGACTCTAATGACACGAAGAAAACATCTTCATTCGCAGCGATCTAGGAAGTTTTTCTTGAATGGTCCATCCTGAAACGTTTATAGTCTTTATTTCGACATTCTTGGGCCTCCTTGTAAAGGAAATCAACCGGTAATGACGTACATTCTATCATTTGTGCATCGTGCACCAAACCTTTGTGTACAGTTGATGGCATATTATACCAGAGATATAATGAAATAGCTAGTTTTGCCGTGTCCGCTGCGTAAACTTCAAATTAGCACTGCAAGAAATGGCTTCCAATATTACTGCCAGTCGCTGAATGAGTTTTTCATCTATTCCAGTGATGTGAGCAGTGAGGGAAGCACCCCCGAAGAATCGGTTTGAGGCATTATCACTGTTGGTAGTATTTGATCCCTGCTTGATTATATGTATTTGTAAACCCATTTTCTCAATGAATTCTTCTTGAATTCGAGTTATGGTTTCGTCTTTGACCGATTTAGTAGACTCATTGGTTCTCCAAGCTTTGAAGTGACGATTGCAAATCTAAATGTAATACATACTCCATGAACTTAAATGCATGCGTGTAGTGACGACGTTCCCAATCGAAGGGCTTCTATATTAGATGATGCAGAATTAAGTCAGGGCAAATCATTCATTTGAGTGGGGCAAGCTTCGCATACAACACAGTTGCTGCAATAGACGACACGAATAAAACTTTATCTGATACATGGTGATCTTTATCAGGAAAGAATTGCATAAAACTACTTTGACCTGAGGCTCTGTCAAAAGCCCATTTCGTTTACAACACGAGATCCCTGCTTTGTACTTTAATTTTGTCTTCATTGTTGATTGTTTGAAGTATTTATTCTGCAGTGTAATTAAGCACACTTTGCAGAGGGGCTGTTACTGCTGTTTCTGTTATTGTCACTGTCATGATAACATTTTTTTTTGATTGTTTTATTTGTAATTGGGAAAAATATTGTGTCCAATGTTTTTGCATGCTTTTTGTATGACTTGATACTGACATCTTTAGATTTTTGGGAAGTGCTACAGCTGTGTAAATAAGCCTTCAAAACGGGATCATTTAAAATTCGGTGGAGTTCAGAGTCGAAAAGACTGCTACGTGACCTATGTGGAAAATACTTGAGAGGTGTAGCTATCGAAAAATAGAATTACCAGACCGGAACAAACCGGAATACTTTACAAAAGCTTATCGGAATTTCGATTTTATTATTTTTCAACATGTCCTACATTGCAATGACGTTTCAGCAAATTCGAATGACTAATATGGCTCATACCAATTGCGTCAATGGTCTTCAATACCGAGTGTCGAATTTCAATTCCGTGCATAGGACAACTTTATTATTAATTTATTTTGCTAATTCTGAGCATTTTTTGGTTAATTCATTGGTGCCAGATTGCGAGGGGACTTGTACCCTATCGATTGAATTTGAATCTCTATGCATTGTCTTATGTACGGGTTTGAAACTCCACACTCGGTATAAATTAAGCTCTACCAAAGTTTTAAGCACCTAAGTAAAACTGAAAATATTAACTTTCTCGTATATGTGCATATTTTTGGATGTTTAGTCACGAAATAACGAACTTGATGTTCGTAACTTTGTACAGCATTCTAGAACTTGTTAGCTCCCTGGACCTTTAATTTGATTGGTAAAAATACATTTCTACTTTTGGTGGTTTTTGCCGCAGCTGCCTCACTGTGAGTCATAAACCGTATTTAGCATGGAGAAGGCAGTTTATCTTTGGTTTTCTTTTTTCATGGAGACTTACCTAGCGGAGTTTTTAGTTTCTAGCGATGTGGATAAGTCGGCGAAAGTCTACACAGAAACAGGGGTGGCTGTCTTCTTATGGACGATGACGACGGACGACACGTACTCTGAGGTGGAGGTTTTGATAATGCAATCGTCCAACTATTTGTTTTATCTGCTTGTTGGTGACTATCTTTTCTTTCTAGAAGTAGCGATATTGTCGCTGGAGAACCGGGATAGTTTCTTGCAGCTTGATTGTCTGTGTGAAGGATGACTTGAGCAAGTTGTTAAAATGTCTCAGGCAGAAGTCAGATAGTAATTCGTTTATTACCTTTTCTGTAGGTGCTGGTTAATCTAGAGGTACTCTCGTAGGCTTGTAGATAAAGTGGAGAGGGTAATGGTGATTCGATGGAGGTCGGCACTGAAACTACCCTGTACTGTGATGGCTACCTTAGGAAGAAGGCAAACGTTGTACTTCCTTTTTTCATTTCTTTTTACTTTTCCTGCCACTTACGAAGACTAATTTTGCATTGACAGATTTTGCCGGAGCTTCTCTTTTAGGACTTCTTGTTTCAGCTTTTGGAGCGCTAGCCAAGTTGAGGTGAAGTGTAGGCAGGTCCGCGATTACCTGCACGACCTCAACTGATACAGATTTGTATGAGCGGGGTATGGTTCTTGTTGCCATGCTATGCAAACTTCTCAGGGTCTTCTTTATTCTGACTCTGGAAAATTGTTAAGGTCACTTTTGTTGTAGTGTGGTTGTTAATTTTGACCGTTAAATGTTGATCAGGCTTTTATTTGTAAGCATATAGTTGTTTTTATTTTGAGATATTGCGAGTTTATATCAGAAAGTCTACTGTTTGGATTCAAGTTTCTCTTTATACTATGATTGCTCTGCTGTTTTAGTAATAGTAGTAGTTAGAGGTCCCAGAACAGTGATACCAAGGTGGAATCCTACAGACAGCCTATTGTTGAGAGTGTTGAGATCTTGGTATTTGATGCTTCTAGGTAGCTTGGTAGTTGTCAAAGGCTCTGCCGATATCGGTAAAAGGTGCTAGCACCTATTTGGATGGCGTTTGGACCGCTTGGATCAGTCTTTACATGGTCTGCTCGTAAGCAGTATTAATTTTCATGGTGAATGTTATTGGAAGGTCTACATTGTTTTCAAAGGCTCAAACGGTTCTGTCAGACAAAGTAGACTTCTATTTACGCAGTAAAAGCAAATCAACCTGCAATAACGGAATAGGGTCTATGTTCATTCAAAGGGCATCAATTCGGAATGCCCCTAGTAAGATTAGAGAAGCAGTAGCTACAATTTAGTCCTTGAAGCCCATTTTGTTCTAAGTACTTCAAAGTGTTGTTAGAAATAAACGGATGATGATGTCAATATCTGGGTTCTTATCTTGGCTTGAAATGCCAACGATAATTGTTAAATTACTCAGATAAATCGTTACGAACAGGAACAAAAACATTCAAGACAAAAATGCAGCAAAACAGAAACATATAGAAATTGAAGTATTCTAATACTAATGGTACTGCATTATACCACTCTAAACATGTTGGAAAGAGCACAACCCAACAATTCAAAGGTACACAAAGTTTTAGTTTCATTAGAAAATGGAAATATAGGCTTATAGCTAACAAAATCATAACCACGACTATGTATGTATTATCCTTTAAAAAGTCACAAAATAAAGGAGAAGAATGAGTGTGCCAAATGTTAGCTTGCATAGACTTGGCGATTTCTACCTCTTACTACCTCTGGTAAAAGTCGAAAGTGTCCTATTAGGACTGCTGAAGATTATGTTGTGAAAAGTATTGAATTCGAAAGGAGTTTTTGAATTTTATCTAGAAGTCAAAAGTCACTCTTTGATTGGTATATTAAATGACAAGATTCTCAACTTTTTATTTATATAACCTACAACAAATATCCGATCACGTGCTTTTGTGTGTTGAAAATTACAGTTTGCCAGGTTGTGATAAATTCAGTAAGGAGGACTTGCAAAACTGTAACTGAACGTTTGGAAAAAGTTAAATTGCGACAGTTTTTGAAAATTATGAAAACTAGAAAGAAGAAGATGTGAGGATAAGGGCAAGATGAGAGGTTATTGGAAAATCCCTGGAAATTACTGTTCCAGATTTTAACTACATTACTAAGGAAAACCAAATTCATGCTAGGTTAATTTATTAAAACTTTATTATTCTAAAAATGATATCAATTTTTAATATAAAATTACGCGAAAGAACTTATAGTACTGAAAATAAAGATAAAAAGGAACAAACCAAAGAAGTAGTAAGTAGTAAAAACAAGTTAAAAACTTTCAAACAAAAAAAGTCGTATAACTAAATATTTTCACGAAGAACCTCATTCCACTTCCACAACTTGGAAAATAAAAAATTTACAGCTTTACAAACACGTACGCCCATTTATTTTCTGTAAGTAGATGGAGGAATGAGGTGGTTTCGAAATTTGAAAAATGTATATTTCTCCCTCTACGGATTTCAATTAATCACGTTTTGTTCGGTTTGAAAAAATCGTTATTATGTGGAATAGAATTTGAGGTGGAAATAAAAAAAATTGATGATAAAACATTGATGCTTGACCTTTTCTTTGTTACGTTATTAAAATCAAAACAATATAGAAGTAATATTTAATATCGAAATTTCTTGTATAATTGGAAAATTCTGAAACGTTTGAAGTTGAAAATTTCATAACTGAAAAAAATAATAAAAGGAAAACTCGAGGTTATCATCTTTTCTTTCAACTCAACGGAAGACGAGAGAAACGGTTTTAGAATGATGAAAAATCCAAAAGATGAAGTTTTGAATTTTAATTAATCTCAACTGCACGTCATTGGAAATCTGTGACGTTCTTAAGATACTAAATATTAATTCCTACTTTACCAAAATGACCTTTTAAAGCATCTGAAATTTTTAACTTAATGGTATTTGATGTGAAGTCTAATCAGGGCTTATAAAGATAAAAAGAAAATGTTCCTTTGAAAATGTTGTACTTGTGATCGTTGCTTGTATCTGCAACAGAGTAATATCCGATTTTGTCTTGGGCTTTGGAAAGCACAGATGTGAAAGGATGATGACACCTCCCACATGAAGACTTTAAGGAAGGTCTTTGTGTGTTTTTATGTCTGTTAGTAGCTTTATATATTCGACTCTATTGTCTGGCTTACTACTTTTCTTTTCAGGATACTGATTTTTAAAACTCAAATAACAATCTTGATAATATAACTTTTCTATTTGTTTTCACAAATTTATGAACAGTTTTAAAAAATTAAATAATTTGTAGTGTTTTATGTTGAAATAATAAACTTCTTTTTATTTTTATTATTGCTGCTGCAATTTATTTATGTAGTCAAAACTCCAACGCCTCTAAAAGTGTTGACGGATGTGCTGTATCCTTTGATACATAGAGAGTCGTCCTTCCGGGACCAAAAAGTGGGCCGCAGTCAAGGGTGTCATATCGTTTGGATCATTTGATAAGCGGTGTGAGGAACGGGAATTTAATATTGATTCTATTTGCACAAGAAGTGAATACATTTCCTCAAAAGTCAGATTAGCATTTGTAGCAACTCTCTTTAGATTTGATAGACTTTACTCCAGCCTCCCACAGTTCTCTGAAATGAGAGGATTGGGCTGGAATGAAGCTCCATTGTATATTTTCTCGCGTGCAGGCCTTAAGCAGATCTTTTTCGTTTTTATACAAAAGCTTTTCTAACTCGTTCAATTCTTTATTGGCACCGATAAAATTTGAATCATTGTCCAAGTAAATTCTTTTTGGCAAACCGTGACGTCCTACAAAACGTCTTAGTGCTAATATAAATGCTTCAGTCGTTAAACTAGATACTAATTCAAGGTTGCGAAACATACGAGTGGACATATGTAACATTTGGTAAGTTTACTACCTCCATCATTTTTATTTTTCACCTGGAATGGGCCGGCATAGTCGATTCCTATAGTATCAAATACTTGTCCTGAAACCAGTCTACTTTCGGGGAGATCTCCCATTATTGGCGAAACCAAGCTAGATTTAAATCGAAAACATTTAATGCAACTTTGTACAACAAGCCTAGATACGTTACGTTTGAAAGTAGACCAAAAGCTTTGTCTTACAGTTGACAATAATAACTGAGAGCTCACATGTAGTAAATGCCGATGCGATATTCTAAATTTTGCCTTGTTAATAGATGTTTATGGGACAACAACATGGGATGTTTTTATTAAGTGCATGTCGAAGTCTACATCTACCACCATCAAATGTCTCTGATCTGTTGTTGTTGGTTCTCACATAATTCTTTGTAGATCTCTATAGGCGTCTAATGTTATCCATGAGGCTTCTACTGACGTGTTTCCGTAGATAAGTTCTCTATCCACTGAATCGAACTTCGAAAATCGCCTTCTTGACATCTATGAAACACAGGCTTAATTCTTTTCCTGTGTATTGTTCTATCTATTTGTTGTTTTATCGCAAATACTGCATCTGTTGTTGCTCTGCCCTTTCTGAAACCATTCACTTTCTGTCTCCTTTTTCAGCTTTTCCGTCAGAATACTTTCATATGTTTTCCTTGTTGTGCTCAGTAACGAGATACCTCCGTAATTGTTGCACACCTTAGTATCACCCTTCTTGTGGATTGGTAATATTACTGCAAGTTCCTAGTCTTCTGCTATCTTGTTATCTCTTATTATATTGTTCAGCAGTTGCAGGAATATTCCTTTTTCCTTGTCTCCCGTGTATTTTAGCATTTCCGCTGTTATTTCATCATGTCCTGGCGCCTTACCAACTTTGAGTTTCTGCAGGCTCTTTGTTAATTCTTCCATTGTCATTACCTTATCACCTTCGTCATTTACAGCGTCTGTTTTCTGCAAGGTCTCTTCTGGTTGTTCTTCTTGTTGTTGTTCTTGGAAGTACTCTCTCCACCTTTCCATAGTGCGTCTCTCATCTGTGATTATTTGGTTGTTTTTGTCGTTTATATACATGACATCATTCCTTATTTCTTTTCTTAGGTTGCTCACCACTCTATAGAATAATTTCTGGCTTTCTTAAAAGTTTCTTTCCATTGTGATACCGAATTTCTCCCACGCTTCTCTTTTTTCTCGTTCGCTTGTGTTTTTGTTCTTTTGTAATTATCGCGAGATTTTGTCTTTTGTTTGTTCAGTTAATTTTTCCATGCTTGTTTTGTTTTGTTGTTATGCTCTGCTGCTTCATCTCTTCTGACCACCATGCTGTTTGCTTTTTGTTTTTTATTTCAGTTCTGCACTTTCAATAAAAACTTTTTAAGAATCTTCCATAGCTCTTCTACTTCCTGTAATTTGTTTTTCCCTTATACTGTAATCTCTTGGTCTATGCGACTTTATTTTTTGAATCATACTACTATCGCGTCTATCCTCTTTTTTGTTGCTATTTTAGCTTCCATCAGATAGTGGTTATTTACTAGTTCGTAGCTTCTTTTCACTTTTGTGTCCCTGACTCTCGTCTTTAGATTTTTCGAAAGAATTATGTGGTCTATGATTGATTTCTCCTAGTTGCTGTTTAGTACTTTTGTATATTTATGAATATTTCTGCGTTCAAATAATGTGTTGGTAATTATCAGTCCATTGTCCATGCTTATGTCTAATAGACTTCTTCCATCACTGTTTATGCGCTGTTTACCAAATTTTCCTATGTGTGGAGCATATCTGGTTGTTTCTTCCCCATTCTCGCGTTTAAATCTCCTACCAGAATCACTTGGTTTTTTTGTTTTATCTAGTGCCTAATTGAGATTCTCATAAAACTCATCATTTGTTCTCATTTGGGCCTAATGCTACAATAAGGTTCATCTTTTCTCTTTCGTTTGTCGATACCTCTAGCATCTGTAATCCTGAGTTTATGCAATCCCAATTTATTATTTTGCTTTTCCATTTTTTATGTATTTACCATGCTACCCTCTCTTTTGCTATTTCCGTTATTTCCACTCCACTGTATATTAATAAGTGTTCACCCAGTAGTTCAGTGCCTTTCCCCTTCCGTTTTGTCTTCGCTATCCCTAGTAGGATTATTTTTGATCTTTCAAACTCGTTTATCATTTATTGCTCTTTTTCACTCAGGCTTTTAACATAACACGTACCTATTGTTACTGTATTTTGAATCTTTTCCCCCTTTACTATCTGTGCTACCTTTGTCGTAATACTCTATCCGTGCTCATTAGTCTTTTCTTTAGTGCGTTCTTGTAATTTTTCTTATTTGTTCCTCAAAAGAGTATCTGTTTGAAGATCTCTCTTTTATTGTGTTGTTTTTCTCTTCTTCTATTATTAATTTGTCGTACCTTATGAATGGTTTGAGTCTTTTCTGCCTGGCCTCCTTCATTTTTGCCACTAGTTTCTTCCTGTATTTTTTCGGGCAGGTCTTCCTCGATCCATATGTTCGTGTTTCTCAAGTGCTTCGTGTTTTTGAAGATCAGCCCTCTAGTAGTTTCATTTATTCCTTTAATAATAATTAGTCTCGTCATGTTCTCTTCTTTTTTCCACCTTCAGTTCCTTCATGTACTTCCTTCCAACCCCAATTCCTTCTAATATTTCGGCTACTTCCTTCTTTGTTTGCTTCTCGCCTTTGCTGTTCTCCTCAGCGTCGTCTTTTATTATCAGATTTTTCTTATTCTTTTTTCCTGCTCCGATGGTTGAGTTTTCATCGCTGTTTTTTCTGCTTTGATTGCCTGCTCTTCCTCGATTAATTTATCTAATTTGTCGTTAACCGGATTTCTTGGAACATGTCTTTTCATGCCCGACATCCCTGCTGTGGTTATTGTTGCGCTTTGATCTTTTTCTACCATTGCTACACCTCTGTGCAAGTTTGGTTGCCTACTTTCCTTTATGCTCTTTCCACTATCGTGTCACTGATTACATTTTTATCTTCTAACCTTAGTATTTATTTGTGGTACTTACACCACGTTTGTATTTATTAATAATTTTTTTTGCCCTTCTCACTTCGATTTTTAATTCCACTCCGGGAACTTCCTATCCGCTTACTTCTCGAACACTCTTCGCCTTCAGTTTGTCACAACACTACCCAAAATCTGAGTTTAATGTTGGTGAGAAATCAAACGCGTACGTCCAAGACGAGTGCCACAATAGAAATTTATAAAACATCAATATGACTAACAATCATGTACACAGTCAAAATGATGCCGTGGCGAAAAAAGACGAAAAAAACCTAAGAATAGCCTAAAGAAGAGAATAATATTTAGAGCAATAAATAGTGGACCTAATTAAAATCTCGGAAGAATAATAAAGAATGAGAACAAGTAGAACAAGAATGAAAGACATAATTAAGAAAATAATACAACAGAGGGCAAAATCAACATAGTGGGAACCAAAGGGAGAAGCAGAAGAGTAAGACTGAGATCTAACCACCTGAAATAAGTAAAGGAAACTCGATAGAAAATTTAGCAAATTAACGTCATATTCTTGTTTATGGCATTCTATTCAGGCGAATTTTAAAACTTGGAATATTCCGATACGTTTATTTACAAAACAAAAAAATTTGTTAGGGAATTTAATTTTTTTTTACTGTTGCTAGAATTCCACAAAGAGGACCTAGAATTTCATAATAATAATAATAATAACAAAAGAAAAGGATTTATTCAAATTTGTTGGCGTCTTTTGGTTTAAGCTCAAATTAATTGCAATTACCATTTGAACTTCCTTCACTCGAATTGTTGGTTTGCAATCTTTGTTCTTGGTTACTCATGTTGCTTGGTAGATAAAGCTCTTGATAAGGTCAGGTTTTTATTTGTTTGTAGATTGGAGCTATTCTAATTATTACACAGCAACTAACAACTCAGAAATTTCACTTATTACATTTTAATGTTATTCTGAATTTTGTTAGTTTAAAATTAAAAGCGAAAACAGTTGTAATTTAGTCTAACATCTGCTACAGTGTTTTTAATTAAATATGAAAACAAGAAAGAATTGTTTTAAAAAGCATTCGTTCTGTCTTCGAGTGCGTATTTTCAAGAGTCCTACATCATTTAGTTATTTATTTCCAGGAAAACACTTTTATTACTGCGCAAAAAACGTTTCCTTTGCACTGATTTTTACGTTCAAGCTGTTTGAGATTCAATTTATACTTAAATGAGTTACAACTAAATAACTCTTTTTTTATTGCAGGATCATGTATGTCAGCGCTAGGGATGGAATCCGGTGCGATCAAGGACTCGGCGGTATCAGCAAGTTCTGCTTACGATGCCGGCAGTGTAGGACCACAGCATGGGAGGTAATAACTTTTCATTTTTTATTCCTAAAAAGAAATATGAAAATAAAAAGAAATTCTAAACTAAGCAAACGAATGTTACGTGCTGCTTGCGCGTCATTTTTTCCACTCTATAAGAGTTTTGTATCGAAGAACCATCAACATTTAATGCACATTTTACTGACGAACTGTTTTACGATCATTTTAAGGCAGAGAGACAAAATTTGGAGAAATTGAATAGCAGCGACTCGCACTTTTCATCCGGCAACATCGAAGTTGGTCATTGATCCGGAAATGCTTTTAGCGAAATATTATTCCACACGATCTGCAGGGCCGTTTTGACATTTTCACAGTATACCTCTTCTGAAATACCATTAGATTTTCACTATTCCAGATTTAAAATCGAGGAAAAAGTAAAAAACCGAAAAAAAGTATTGATAGATTCAATAAAATTTCGTTTTGTAATTGAATTTCAGCGGTGCAATATTTTCAAGTTTTTAACTAAATGTTTGCAACATCTGGCCGCAATAAATGAACAATTGCAACTCAGAATGGAAGCGAACAAAACGAAATGAAACTGATAAATTACTTTTTGATGGCCGTAAATGCGTATTTAAACTGTTCAGATTTAATAGCGACGGAAAGACACATTAACATCGTCATCTCTTTTGATATCTTTCAGAATCAATAACAGAGCTTTTTTGTTTTAGATTACGAAACGACAAAAATGGAGGTGCGTGGTGTCCGCGACAAATGGTCTCTAGAGACGCTAAAGAATATTTGGAAATTAATTTAGAAGAGTTGCATGTTATAACTGGCGTGCGCACTCAAGGAAGGTTTGGTAATGGGCAAGGACAGGAATATGCAGAAGAGTATATGATTGAATATTGGAGGCCTGGATTTACAGCATGGGTTAGATGGAAAAACAGAGAAGGAAAAGAGGTTGGTTTTGAATTATAATGCTACGTGACCATTTTTAGTTGTTTCGGTCTAGAACATTAACTACATAATCGATACTAATTACATATGACATGCCCCTTATCACTGATCAATTAGAGATAAATTTTCATATAAGTGGCAACTTTTACTGCTCATACATAAAGTTATTAAATTTCTTTTTAAAATGGTAACCCGTCTGTGAAGGACCATTTTCTCAAAATCTCGAAGTCCAACGTTCTCAAATTACTTTTTGTAGCACAATGCCATAGGTTCGTTCAAACGATTCTAACCCTTTTCATAAGCTTTCTGAAGTGTCCTTGAAATGGTATAGAATTTTCTTTTTATAATTTTCTATTGAAATGTAAATTTAGAAATACAGAGAATGCTGCAGCGTATATATCTGTCTGGAGCAATTTGCAAAATTGTTGGGACTGCTTCGCAACTTTTTGTTAATACTCTTGTAGCAAAAAGAACACTCACACCAACTTTTAACTAGGTAATTTAATTGAACAAAAACTAAATACATAACAACTTAAACTCTTCACTCCACTCTCCGCTTGTCTTTTGTTTTTTAAGCGTTCTTGTTTTTTACGGCTGTGTGCCAGTTATCACACTCGGCCTTGCTACCCTAGACGACGTCCTCGTCTTCGGTTTATAACTCTCCAGTGCATCTTCATTTTCTGACTCTTCGGTTAAAGGGCCTTCTTCTTCGGAACAACACCATCGTTTCAATCTATCTGAAGAGTAGACAGATTGGAAAGATCTTTGAGTGCGCTTTGTTGCCTAGGACCCTTTCCACCATATAAGGCGCTTTGAAACGTGGTAGCAGCTTTCTTGAGGTTCCGGTCGCTGCTAATTCTCATCGCGTCATTACTAGGTCTCCCTCATGATATTTAGTTGGTAGCTTTCTTTTCTGATCGAATATCACCTTGTCCTGCTGCTGTTTTTAAAGGTTTTGGAGTTGTTCTTGCCTCATTTTCTCTAAATCCTCTGGTAACTGCACATCTTAGAGCGCCATCACCAAATTGTTCTGCAATGCGTCGCGTGGATGAAAACCAATAAAGAGTTAAGGTAAACTGGATGTTTCTCACGTGTTGATCCCATTCCTTACCATCTCCTCTCGTCCTTCCTCCGTTGGATTTCTACTAAGAGCGTCTATGTGTCTCATACTTTGCGCCGGTCGATGCTCCACTGCAAAGTCATACTCCTGTAATTTAAGCAGCCATCATCCGATCCTAGGTGTAACATCTTTCTTTGTCATGATAGTTTTTAAAGAACTACAATTGGTTACAATGCGGAAACATTGACCTAGTAGGTATATTGGGAATTGCTCTCCAGTTTCTACGACCGTCAACGCTTCTAACTCATAACTATGATATTTGGATTCCAAGTCTATCGTTTTTGGACTAAAATATCCTAGCGATTTCCAGTTCTCTTTAGGAAGTCTCTGCAGTAGTATACCTGCTAATCCAATTTTAGGGAGATCCGTATGAATCTGCAGCTCTGCGTGTGAATCGTATAAGGCGAGTATTAGTCTCTCTGTCAATATCGTCTTTAATTTTTGAAAGGCTTGATCTTTTTAAGTTTATCAAGTCCTTTACTAATAGTTCTATTTGGTATTAGCATATCGTCCATGTACACTACTACCACTCCCGTTCCTATACTGTCTATGACATGATTCATTAACCGACCAAAGGTACTCGAACCGTTTACTATCTCGAACGGCATTTTCTTAAACTCATATTGACCCTCCGTCGTCACAAAAGCGGCAAAACGTTTTGAGTCTTCCGCGATCGGTATTTGCTTTTCCCGACAATTTGTTCAATTGCTTGTCAGCCACGGGCATCAGCATGTGCTCTTTCCGCGTTGTTGCATTAATACGCCGATAATCGATGCAGTCTTTTACCACCGTTCTTTTCTGGCACTAATATTGCAGAACTCGCATATTCAGAACTGGATTCTCGAATCACTCCCGCATTTAAGAGTTTACTCACTAATTGTTTCTTTACTTCGCGTTCCGCGTACGGTAATCGATACGATCGATATCGCACTATGTCCTTACTAGTCAATTCGATCTTCGCCGCTATTAGGTCGGTAGATTTTAAACCTTTTAACTTGCTAAGAAAAACCTGTTGATTCATCATATTTATTCATCATTTGAATCAACTCCTTTTCTTCTTCCGTTAATTTTATTTTAATGCTAACACTTTCGAATACTTTCAACTTGTTCTATCTGCGAACCCTTTCACTAACTAACTGATCAGCTTCTTTTACTACACGCACACCTGGTTGCTCCAACGCACTTTGACCAATAATCATTGCATCCTCTTGCGCTTCGTTTGGCACGATTAATTCTTCTACTTCAATCTTTATGTCTTCTAAGACTATTATCAAGGTTCGCTTACTCATAGCTTCGCACCTTCCTTACCCAAATCCTTGTAGAGTCAATTTACATGGCACATAGTTTTGGGCTCATCTTTTGGGCAACGCCTTCTCTCATAGTAACCACAACACTTTCTAAATCAATTAATGCCGTAACACATTTTCCATCTACGTCCGCAATTTTGAAATATTTATCTTTGTTTTCTGTAGTTCTTATTTTTTGAACTTTAGACTCATCGTAACTTGCATCATTTTTATTACAAAGTTCTATTCTCTTCACAGTTCGTGACTTTGGGGTGGATGATGCCTCTGCATTTTTCTCAGGACATTCTGCTGTCTTATGTCTAAATGTATTACAATTAAAACATTTCATTCTCAAACTCATGGTTTGACTCTCGGCAGATATGTGCCCCTTTTTTCCACAATTAAAGCACCTCTTCGAATCAGTATTTTCTGATTTTTCTTTGCTTCTGGATTCGAGGCGTAGGTTACGCTTTCGGTTATTTTCGTACGACCTTTTAATCTTTAATTTCATCTTGGATTCCATCGATTATAATATACTGAAACAGAGCTTCATCTTCTGTGTTTCCTCTACTAGCTGACTCCTTCATTGTAAAATAGTATTCTTTAATCGTCTCATCCTTACGCATTTTTCTGCGTGTCATTTTGGTGAAGGTCAGCACTGTTCACCTTGGTAGAAAATTCTCTCTTCAGCTTCTTCTTAAGAGCCTCCCACGAGACTATACCTCTTTCTGATTGAATAAATAATTTAGAAGTGTCCATGAGTAATCTTTTCACAAAAATCAACTTTTGTTTTTCATTGCAACTCATCAAGAGGGCGCTCTCTTTAAATTCGGTGATCCAATTTTCAATTGGGTAATCATCGTCACTCCCAAAAACGCGCATTGTATGTTCGATATCTCTGAATGTCAGTACAAACTTTGTATCTTCAGGCTGGTGGCCCATTTTTTGCGTAGACACTTCTGATCCCTCATCTGACGGGTTGTCGTCTTCCTCTTCGCTTTTCGTCCCCATAAATTGATTCTTTCCATTTATATATGTCTTATTTTTCCTTATATTTTGACCTTCTTTTTGGGCTATGGTCTGACTTCTTATCTTACCTGTTAGCGAGGATCGTCTTTGTTTATCTTCTTTTCGCACTTCCGCGTGTTTTTTGTTTTTTAAGCGTTCTTATTTTTACGGCTGTGTGCCAGTTATCACACTTTCAATACTGAACTCTGATACTACATCTATAGTAGAATAACTACACCGATTCCGACTCAATCGTTACCTTTGAACTATTTTATCCCTATAACAACTTTGAAAAGCCTTTCTAGAAACGGTACAGAAAGCGCTAGATTCTCAAATTTTAGTTTTCCCCTTTTTAACGAATTTCTTTGCCTTTTCATTATTGTTAGTATGTTCATAATTTAAATTCTATTAATTTAGATAATTAAAATGATGTTAATTAATCTGACCTTCTCTTGTTATTGCTTTGACAAGCCTCATTAAATGTTTACTTTGGAATCTTTGCAATGCATAGTCCGTTAGTCAATTATAATTTTCCACCTAATTGAACCCTCAATGTGGTCAGCATTGATATCGCTTGTCGGTGAGGCAATTTAGAACATCGTTTAGCACTATCGTACTAACTATTGATCACTTTTTGTACTAATCACAGAACAAAACGAGTCCAATATTCCTCTTTTTCTCTTTAACTGTTGTAATGAAAGGACATGCAAACCGATTAGCCACATTAAAACTGCAAATAAGCTGTTATTAACTATTTCTGAAAAAAAAATCAAAAATGTCATTTTTTAAAACTATGTTTAACCCTGTATACAATAACACTCGTCTATCAATACATCAGCAGCGAATTATTATTAGAGTTTTCCGTTTTTTAATGGCTTCCGTTCAATTTAATCACGTAAATATGAATGTTTCGTAAGTAATTCAAATGTAAATGAGAACATTTCTTAGGAAAAGCAAAAAAAGAATTAAATTATAAAAACAAATTTATGCATAGTTGTGGAACTTTTTCGCAAAAACCTGATAAAATGGAATTAAGTAATTGAATTTTTTAAAAAATAATTTATTAAAGGAAAATGTTAATTATCACTTTTGGAAGTTCTGAATTAAAACATAAATTTAGAAAAGGACGCCTTAAAATGCCCCTCCAGCTTCAATTACTTTCCTGAAACATATATAACTACCTCAATATTTTAAGTTTATGTGTTGGTATGCAGAAATTCTTGCTACCTCTCATTAAACCGCACGCAACATCGCGCAACCCTTGTTATGTTAAATTATTTTGCTGAATTCAATGTAAATTTATGTAAGTGACCTTGTTTTGAAAATAATATTTTAGAGAAATATGTGAAACCGTTTTGCTGATTTTGAAATAAATCTCTTATCGTACTATACTTGATTAAAATGGAAATTAATTGGATGAGACTCTCTAACTGTGTGCTATTATATAGTTATATGCATTTCAGACCTCTCTATGTTTACACACGGATAGTTATACAGTAGTATTATCCCTAGAAGGCGAGGAGGTAATTTGTAGAACCCGCCAGGTTGTTAGTGAAGATAATTGCACCGCACTTAAGATATGCATTCCGCTACATCTTAAGAGGATCGTCACTGTTGTCGCTTATTAGAGCATATTAATGTCATGTTATATAATCTATATTCACCTTGTCTAGTTCTACATAGACACTGCGAGTCATTCACTATTAGCGTGCGTGCTCGACTTTCTAGAGAAATTTTCATATTACCATCAGTTCAGTGAACGTTGCAAATCTAGGAAAATTAGATAGCAATCTCAATATGGAAATTAAATTACTTTAAAGTAAACAGGACAAAGAGCATGAATTTAATATAGCTAAGAGTACCGTGTGATTTTATGGAAATAACGAAAATTACACGTTTTGGGATGTCCTCAGAACGAATTTAATCTCGTAGCCTAGCTATTCTTACTTTCGGTTAATGTAGAATTTATGCTTTTATGTTGACATCATAATAAAACTATTTAAATGGTTTTGTCTGAAATTTATTGTTGCTTTTGTAATTAGAAATCTAAATTTAACAGTGAATTAGTTAATGACACATCTTGGTTTGTTTTAATTATATAAATATTACCTGAAGAACATAATTAGAAAATTGTAGCAAAATTAGGGCTTAACTGATGATAATTCGAATGCATCTCAATTTACAACCGGATATCTGCGACTTTCTCTTATAACCTAGATTAAATAGGAAGGAAACCCCTTATCGTTTAGGGTGAGTCAATTCTTAACCTTCAGACTACTACATGCATTGTTTTGCTATAACTTCTTTATCAGGTACAATTGAAGAACAAAACTGTAGCGATTATAATTCTTACATTATTCTCATATTTGCATTCTATTTCATAACTGAGTAGTTTAGTTTACACTTCTCTCATTCCGTTGTCGAGCATAGAGCGAGGTGGTCTTCCCCAAACTTCGCCTGCCGTCACCCTGCCTTATTGGTCTGGACACAGGTCTGACAGTGTTCCATCATATTACTAAAGGCTTAGATCGACCTGTTCGGGGGAGGGGAGCAGGTCGTGACACCCGTACACTCCACTGTTGGTTCCTGAGCTCGAGCTTTCTCAGGTCCTCCTCATTACAACTGAAATTCCTCTTCCGTCCGTAACCGCCTGGGTAACCTCTTACTCTTCTTCGCAATCCCATGTTCCCAAATCCCATCAACACCCACCACTCGAATTCCCGCCTCTTACAATCCGCCCTCCCGCCTCTATTGCTTTGGCCTTCTACATTCCTATGCTTCACTGTCAACATCATCAAGATCCAGTACCACTACCAGAGATACAACAATATCGGAGTTCACTTTCGATTTTAGAATCACTTCAATCGCTGCGACACCAACTCCACAACAGATCAATCTAACTCGAGAGCCATTTCTAAGTGCCATCAACTCAACTATAACCCGGACGCACGTTGCAATCATCTTCCACCACCATCCTTACTGCAGGGCTTGAGAGAAACCAAAGAGGCTTCTAATGCCCGCGCTGGTAGCACAAATATTAATGATTTGTTTGTTAGGTTTACGCTTCAGTTTGCTAATTGTGTTCGTTACGTGCAACGTCTTATTAAAATGGCTTTCATGAAAGTCTTAATAATCTTACTAAGGATAAGTCGAGTTCAGCGTTAATTCCCCGCCGAATGCGGGAGGCCATTTCAAGCTTATCTAGGAGCTTCTTGTATTTGGATGGAGTTGATGGTGGTTCGCGAGGTAGGATATGTACGTCGTTCGGCACCGGCCAGCCCTTGAAATTGGAAGTAGTTTCGACCATGGAGTTGCAGCGATGCGAGGAGCGCCGTTGGTAGCATAGGTGTTTGTGTGGCAGCGTCCTGCAGTTGTAGCTGATGGAAGCGCTGAGCTGGGTGGCGTTTGGCGCTTGTACCTGAAGTGTGAAGGGCCGTACTTAGTGGGTGTGGGTTGTGATGTTGAACTTGAATGTTGGAAAAACACTTCTGATGTCGAATACTGGCGGAAGCGTTTGATGTTGAGTGGCATGGCACTGCTTCAAGATGTTGTTACCGCCCTTGATAGCGTCTATCAAAGTTGTAGTTGTAAGAGTGAATGACCCCAATGTTTCCATGTTGTGCCGATAAGGAATTGGAATTGCCGTGGTCGATGTTGGTCAATATACTGGTAGTGATGTTGGTGAGAAGTGAACAACGCACGCAGAAGGATGATGATGATGATACGACATACAAATGGTTTTCGGGAGCCACACCCCTACTCGCGCGATGTAGGGGGTGAGTTCGATAGCGACTGCTAGGCGCAACCAGTTACAGTGGCAAAGGGGATTCCGGGACCGCAAACCTACTAACGCCGCGGCCCGGGGCGCGTTCGGAATGCGGACACCCGGGAGAGCAAGGAAGTTAACACTCGCGCCAAGAGTCGCGCCTGACAATGACGTACGCGGGTGGAAAGGGACTCCGGCTCAGGGGCTCTGCTGCCCGGCTGGAAGCTTGGCGCCACTTCTGGGCTTTTGTTCCTCACTTTTAGGTCTTTGCTCCTCAAAGATGAAGGTTGCCAGAAGGAGCTGCAACAGGACGCGCCACCCGGGGAGGTATCGGACGTGCCTGACACAGGCCAGTGGATACACACTGGTAAGCCACTGCCGACGTTTACCTCGAACGGACACCACACGAAACTGCTTACCAAGGATTAAATGCGTCGGTATTTATGCAATAATGAAGATGAACAAAGTATCTATATAACAGATAATGTGTGTGAAGAGCTCAGTGACAACGAAGCAGAAGCGTGCAATGAAGTTGCTGATGTCTTGCACAGAAGCGATATAGAGGGGTTGCGTATCAAAAAACAAAGTCGTAAGGGTTTGGAAAATGCAATAAAAGCAAATCTGGAACAACTCAGTACAGCACGCAATTTAAAACCGAAGAAGTATTTAGATTATTTATTTTCGACGAAATAGTCAATTTTGTAGTTACTCAAACCAATAGAAAAGCTGAACAGGTAAAACATAGGTAATCTTTTCTGGTATAAAATTTAAATGTAATTCAGAAACTCTTCAGACTTGTAATGAGTAATGTAATGTTTGATCGATAGTACCTGGAACGATGACTCAAATGCACTTTCAGCTTCTATCATCTCTTCTTACATTTGATGAATGTACAAAAAAGAAAAGAAATAAAACAAAACTGTAGAATAGTTCCAATCAGAGATGTGTTTAGCTTGTTCGTAGAAAATTGCAAAAAGCGTACAATCCTGAACCTCACTATTGACGAACAATTAGTTGGATTCGGAGAACAATGTTCTTTTCAGGTTTACATGAAAAATAAACCCAATAAGTAAGAAATTAAAATTTGGGCTTTATCAGATGCAAAAAAGTCTTGTATCATAAATATGCAGGTATATTTGTAAAATTGGAAAGAAGGCTGATAGAAATCAAGGCGAAGGAGTTGTCTTTGATTTAGTGGAATGTTTGAAACAGGGACATGGCATTACCACACCTGGCAAAACTGCTACGAGTGCCGCAAGCAACATGACGCCGTCCTCTATATAGTAGAAGCCGGAAGATGCTAACGCATTTTCCATACATAACCGCTTTTGGGACAAACATGAAGCAATAATCTCATGCGCTGTACAGTACCCTCTTGCAGCTGTGTGAGAAGTCAAGCATCAGTAAATCCAAGGATTTACACTCCCCTACTTTGCAGTCGCTGAAAACCAATCAACAACAATAACAACCAAAAAAATTAAAGGAATTCACTAAGAACCAAGCAAACCAACGACCGCTGCAGTACTAACACACTTAAGACGAACTCACAGTCTAGGCTAGAGCAAATAATAGTCGTATCCATACCATTTCGAGCTGCAGAAAGTAATAGTATCATACTTCCCATTTCCAGCTGAGGCAAATAATAGCAGCATTAACGCCATTCCGAGCTGGAGTAAGTAACAGTAGCATCCACACCATTCCGAGTTAGAGCAAACATTGAATATCGAGTATCAAAAGAAAAAACAGAAGACGAAAGAATACGAGAGAAGATAAGAAAGACAAACGAGAGCGAGACAAGAATTACGAAGGAATTTACAAGAATAAGATGAAGAAGGAGATAAAGTATCATACTGCCCGCCTTAAGAACACAACCAGACGTTTCCATCTTAACATGAGGGATTCCGAAAGAGACACATCAATTTATAAGTCCGTCTGAATGACACACCACCGCAGAACAAGCCGGGCAAATCGGCTTCAGAATTCAAGCAGCAATACCGAAGGAAGAAGAGAATACATCGTCAAGAGGGCAATCAGTTACCAGAATTCAAGTCGCTGGATTTACGCTGTTTTGCGGGTTTTGGAAGTTTCGGAGTTTCAAGGAATGTGTATCATGTTATATTATCTATGTTATACTAAAACATACAGGTAGTAAAAAGTACCTTATCATCTTTGAAAAAAAAAGAAAGTAAAGAAAAGATTGAGGTGGGTACATGGAACGTCAGAACCCTCTTGCAACATGAAAAGTTGGAAAATTTAAGGAGAGAGATGCTGGTTAACAAGGTGGATAACATAGGTGTCAGCGAAGTTAGATGGGTGGGAAGCGGTGTAGAAGAGTGTGGGAATGCAGTTTTCTACTACTGTGGAAGTACCAAAGGAAAAATGGAGTGGGTTTTATAATTAGGAAGAATGTTGGGCCATGCATAAGTAAGGTTACCTACAATAGTGACAGGATTGTAGCTATTAAAACAGATGCATCACCAAAAAATATTCTAGTCATCCGGGTATACATGCCAATAAGTGACAATGATGATGATGAAATAGAAGAAGTTTATGAAATAATAGAAAACATAATAAGAAGTGAAGGCAAGGGATACTGCAATATGATAGTAGAAGACTGGAACGTGAATGTGGGAGAGGGAAAAGTGGATGGAGTGGTCGGAAAGTATGGAGTGGGGCAACGAAATCACTTAGTGATGTAATAGAAGGTGGATCGATTTCATTTTGATTGAGAAGCGGTATAGGAACGGTTTAAAATGAGCTTGTGGATATCCAGGGGTGGATATTTACAGCGATCATGAACTCTTAGTAGCAGAGAGAAATGAAAGATTTAGTTAAGAACGCTACCTTGGAAAGTGTAGATAAGTAGTGGAAGAAGATAAAGACTGGTACAGTAAAAGGAAGTTTTAAAAACCAAAATACAGAAGAAGGAACGAAGTTTTGCAGGAAAGCTAACAATGAGTTCAGAAGGATTGCAAACAATTCAGAGAATGATTGGTTTGAGACAAAATGCAAGGAAATAGATAAGATATTCTCTACAATACGGTTAGATCTATTAACTGAGAGGGAATGAAGGGAAATGTTGGAAATGGAAATGAAGTAGCTGTAGAGAGCAAAGAGGGTGTGTTACTGAAGAACAAAGAAGATATGCTAGCTAAATGAAAAGAGCACATGGAAGACTAATATGGAGCCAGAGAAATATCATAAGAACTAGAAACAGAGAGAGAGAGAGAGAGGAAGAAGGAGATGAGAATAGTATAGGAGAAGGAATCTTAGAAACGGGAATGATGGCGGCAATAAAGGAGATGAAAGAAGGGAAGGCAGAGGGAGAGGACGGGATACCAGTTGAGCTTATAAAGTATTTGCAGGGAGAAGGTTTGAAGGAAGTTACATCGCTCTGCGATATGATTTACAAAAGCGAACAATGACCAATACCAATAATTCTACGGTTGGGAATGATTCTCCTGCTCAAGAAGAAGGATACAAAGAAATGCGAAGAACACCACTCGATAAGTCTGACCACACATGCAACGAAGATACTGTTGAAGGTGCTAAATAAAAGACCAATTAGAAATATGGAAGAGAACGTAACAGAAGAGCAGTATGGGCTTAGAAACAAAATGCGCACAACAGATGCAATAGGTGTAGTACGTAAGATTGGAGAGAGATATTTTGAGAAGGGAAGAAAATTGAGCATCTGTTTTGTTGATCTCAAAAAGGCTTTTGACTGTGTGCGCTGAAAAAATCTGATGGGGATATTAAAAAAAAAGTGTGGATTAAAGAGAACAAAGTCTCATAGCAAGTTTTTATTGTATTTAATTCAGGAAGCGGTCATCAGGTTGAGAGATAAACGAAGGGGCTGGTTCAACATCGGAAGAGGATTAAGAGAAGTATTCCCATTGCCGCCAACGCTCTTTAACATAATACATGTAGAGTATATGATCGAGCGTTGCTGGAACAAGGAATGAAAGTGGGAGGAAGAAAAATAGTAAGTATAAGGTTTGCAGACGATAGGATATTGCTTGCCAAAACCACGAAGAAGTTCGAAAGCATGCTCCAATACCAGCAGGATATGAGGAATGAGTTCGGGCTGAGGATACATGTAAAGAAAACGGAAGTAATGAAGATTGGAGAGGAGGGAGATATAATGGTAAAGAGAGTCGGAGAAAGAATTGAGCAATTGGACTGGTATAAGTATTTTGGTACAGAACTAACAACGAGCTGGAGAAGTGAGAATGAGATAAAAACAAGGATTGCAATGGGAAAGAAAGCTTTTTCGAAGAAATAGAGAGTAATGACAATTAAAGTCGATTTAGATCTAAGGAAAAGGTTGGTGAAGTGTTTTGTATGGAGGGTGTTTCTGTACGGGAGTGAGACACGGACACCTCTGAAGAGAGACAAAGGAAGGATTGCTGCTTTTGAGATTTGGTTGTGTAGAAGACTATTAGGCATTAAATGGACAAACCGGATAAGGAATGAGGAAGCTTTGGAGAGCGTAGGGGAATGAAGGGAACTATTGAATGTTGTAGACAAAAGGGAAAAGAACTCAATAGAACGTGTACTGCTTCATTAAAGACGTCTTGGCAGAAAAGAAGAAGTTTTGAAGAGAAAGAAAAAATAAACTCGCAAGGAACTTATACAATTCTAGGAAATAGGGTCAAGCTAAAACGGAAAAGTAAAAACTTTGAAGAGAAAGAGGAAGAAGACGTTTGTGTCTGCAGAATATTGAAGAAATACAAGCAGATGCAGGTATCTGAATCTCCCCTTCTTTAATAAAAAATCCAGTGGCGTTTTTAAATTTATTATTTTATTAATTAAAAACAAACCGATTATAGATATAGAAAATCTAGATATTTATTCATTTCTTTTACGTTATTGACGTACAGGGAACATTTTTACAAAAGAAAAGGTAATTATATCCAATTTCCAAATCATATCGTACCATAACTTTTGCTGATCTAAGACCAAGCTTAGATTTAATGAGAAATCCTTCATTTTTTCACAGGTTCGATAAATAATTCTAAAATCATCAGTTTATTTTGATTTGAGCAACTTTTCGTTAAAATTACAAGATTGTACTTTATTTTGTCAAATATTGAATTGAACTGAGAATTATCTACATTCGATTTGAATAAATTCAACTAGATGTATATGTCTGTCTGGAAAAAAAGCCCATCAGACCGGTCGAACAAAAATATTTATCTTCAAATTTCAATTTTACAGTGAAGAATTTATTTGATCTTTTCCTATAGACCTATATGGTTAAAATATTGTTTTCAAATAATGAATTTTATTTAAGAAAAAATTGTAATCAGTACTTAAAACACACTTTAAACATTTTTATTAAATTTTTAATTACTTTTCTGTAACAGTATTTATAAAAAATAAATTAAGAAACCGCTTTGATGTTAAAATTATGAAGTGTCAGTGACAAGTGTGAACTATATAAAAGTTATATTCTTCTTTCCCTTTTGTATACGTTAAATGAATTTACTTAAAATAAAAATAAATACTTTAGCTTTCACCAACAGATTTGAACGAAACGCCTGCAACAAAAAAAAATGAAATATAGTGTTAACAATGTTGGATAACAAAGAAATATGAACTATTGCAAGCATATTTTAACACCACGTCTTTTGCTAAATTTCATGGAAAAATCTAACAGCGTGCTTTATGTAGAAAAAAATTACATTTGCGAGAAACTATGATAGTAATAAACTTTCAAATAACTTGGATGTAACATAAATTTGAATACACGTTTTGCAGTCACTTTGAAACAAAAGTTACTGGAACTAAATTCTTGTTAGATGTTATTTAAAACTTTTACGGAATTAAATTTTTCTAGAGATAAAAATTTAGTGTGTCTAGCAAGAAGAATTTACCTAATTCAACTTAGTAGCGTGTACGTGTAACTTAACAAATAATAGTAATAGCACGAAAAATAATTTTGTGCTACCTTTTGATAATTTTACAAAAAATACGTGGCAAAAACACAGTTAATATTTAATGCTTGTAGATACCAAACGAACTCCAAAATCTCTCATTGGTTTGTAAGGTAAGATACGAAGAATGGTGTAGTAAGCGACTAACCGTCAATTATAAGAAGATATTCTGTAAACAGTGATGGTTATCAGTTGAAAAACTTTTAATTTTTTTGCAGCCTTTATTCTGGAATCTCCATAGTTCTCTAATTAAACTTTCTACAGCAATACTTACATATTTAGGAATGTTAATGGAACGATTAAACATTAACACATGATTTTTTAATACTTTACACCGTAATATGCTATATCCATGAAATATCTTCAGACGTTCTTTGAATTTAACGGATTCAGGCCGTTTGCACATCAACACAGCTGCCGACGGACTAGTCTTTTTGCAACTATGGTCGAGTTGCCTCTGTTTTCCACGATCGTTTTGCAAGAAGACGCCAAGGAATCTACGCTCTTCATTCGGCCAACTTAATTAGTAAAGAAACCCCTGGTCTTTAAGAATGAAACAATTTCTGTACATTTTGCCTGTTAATATTCCTTTTTGCCTTAGCTTAAGTAATTATTGCTTAACTCGTTATAAGTATATTAGAATTGTGAATCTATAGAAATTTAGTATTATTATCAGCCACTGTTAGTGGGATATTATCAACAGTTACGGTATTAGAAAAATTAATTTTCCTAAGTTTATAGAAGCAAACACATTTATCTACGTTTGAAATTAAATTTTCTGCGGCGCCACCAGTGATATTTGTTTATCACAAGACTTGATGTTCGAGATCCGTAGGTTCATCTGCTGTAACACCCAAGTATACAAGGTGTGTAAATAAAGTAATAAGTCTGATTAATTGCAATTTTTTTATTTGACTAAAATTACAATTCCATATTGTTTTCTTCAAATTGATTGCCTTGGGAAGCCACACAGCGATGGAGACGATTTTGCCACTCTTCATCGCAGTGCTGGAACTTGGATACTGAAACTGTCTTCACCTAGTCGGTTACGGCAGCTTTAGTGTCTTCTAGTGTGCCAAAATGACATCCATTAAGGTGATTTTTCAATCTTGGGAAGAGAAAAAAGTCACAAGGACTCAAGTCGGAGGAATAAGAGGGCTGAGGAATCACAGAGATGTCTTTGCTTGCCAAAAACTCATTAATTTAACATGTACTGTGGCAAGGCGCGTTGTCGTTGTTCTTGATGCTTGGTCTCACTCGCACGACCGTTTTTTTTGCAGTCGTCTTTCAAGAACTTCTAGGTAAAATTGTTGATTTACCGTTTGGCCTGGAAACACAAATTTTTTGTAGACGATTTCCTGGCTATAAAAAAGCAAATGAGCATGAGTTTACTCTTCAACTTGTTCATTCTTACTTTTTTTGGCCTTGGTGAGCTTGAAGTGTGCCATTCCTGGTTCTGGAGCTTTGATTTGGGATTGCACTAAAAAACCAAGGCTTGTCGCCAGTAATGACATGTTTCAGAATATGAGGTTCATTTTCAATCCGCTCCAAAAAGTCAAGGCACGTGTACTACTTGTCATTCTTTTGTTTCTGCGAAAGGTTTCTCGGGATAATTTCGCGCAGATTTTCCTCATTTCCAATTCATTGGCCAAAACCTCATGAACGGCGGTATGAGTCGAATTCAACTGTTCCCCGGTCATTTGGTCTGTCAAGCAACGATCAGAAACATAGAAATTTTGATTACTTCAAGTTTTTGTATAATCATTTTATAAATTTTGCAGTTTTCAAGATGAACGTCTTCAGGTTGATTTTCGTCCTTTTTAAACCGCATAGTGAGATCAACTATATAGGCTTCTTTTTCATAACACCTTCTCACAGCGTCATTATTGGATAGCCCATGAACCTCTTGATGTACTTCAAAACTTTTTTCTTCAAATGTCTTTGCCATTATCGTTGTGCCTTTTGATTCTGAGAACTTCCCCGTATCTGCACATACCACGTGGCTGGGGGATTTGAACTTGTTACAATGTCCGCAATAGCTCCAACAGCAGCGACATTACAAGCCACCTTTAAACAGTTTTTTCATTCTGAATTGCTTAAATCATTCCTTTGTATACTCGCTGATTGGCTGGTTTTACTTAGTTCTGTAAAATAATCTTGCGACCTCTTTCTGTAAAACTACCGAAGTCCTCGATATCAACCCTATATTACCGATCTAGGCCTTCTGTGGGCCTTTCCGGCATCTTCAACAGTGTTTCATCGCTCTTTGCTCCACCAGTGTTTTCTATTACCATCCGATAAAGACAAGTTGCATATTTTGCAAACCTCCATTTGCGTTGCATCAAAGGGCCTCTATCAAATACGTGCATGCAGTAAGCCGACTAGTGTCATATACTGTGCGAACTGATGACAAAGTTGCCTGGCTTTCACTTCGAACATCATTCATCATCACTCCGACTGGAGTTTTGCGACCTCCGGTCTTGGATACCTATTCGGGATTTGGAACCTCAGGTTCAACCAGAGTATTCTACAGCAATACGAGAGCAAAATGAGGCACTGGAATGCCTTCCGTACTTTTCAGGAGGTTACATTGCTCTAGACACGGCCGGTTATGAGCTCTCTGCTTCGAATCTACTTCATTTAAGTCATTCGTTCACTACCACGACCACGTTGTAGGTATTTTACATGTTCTTGCCATGGGACGGGTCGGTTGTGGATGTGGATTTGGTCTGGTTGTGGAGGATGTCGTTTTGTATACAGAACCGCTGCAGTTTTTTCTGCATTGATAGTTATTCTCCAAGTATTGAACCAGTTGCCGATAGTGGTGTCGGCTTCTTGTAGTCTTGTGGAGATTATTTGGGAGTCTCTGGATGGGGTCCATATTACCGTATCGTTAGCATATAAAGCTAGGTGGGTGCCTGCTGGAGTAGGTAATTTAGACATATAAATGGCGTACAATGTTAGTGAGAGGAGGGACCCTTGGGGGACTGTGATTCGTTTTGCAGTCGAACGGACATTTTGAAATTTAACGCAGAAAGTGTGTTTTATTAGATAGGATGCAATGAGGTTCACTAGTTTGGTTAGAATGCAGTTGCAGGCCTTCCGCTGCGAGATTCATCTTCAATCTGTTCTCTTACTTCTGAAAATGCCTTAAACCATCTGGAAACCTGGACTCTTGAGAAAACATTGTCTCTATAGGCCTGCTGAAGAGCTGAAAAAGTCTCTGTCGCAGTGTGACCAAGTCTGAAGCAAAACCTGATAACACAGGGTTGCTCGAAATTGATATTATTATAGATACTGGAAAAGACATTTGAAGAAAACACTTTTTAAGTGCATCAGGAAGTTCATGGGCCATCCAGTAATGACGGTGTGAAAAGGTGTTCTGTTTGAAAAGGATGAAAATCAACCTGAAGACTGCAAAATTTATAAACTGATTATACCAAAACTTGAAGTAAACAAAATTTCTATGTTTGGACTTTCGTTTGGGCCATTTGTTCCATCAATAACTCTGAAAAATTACAGATGTGAAGAAACTTTTTGTGAACAAATATACTAAATGACTGTTGTTGTGTGTAGATAAACGTAGCGTTCGATATGGCAACACTAGGGTCTACCCGTTTAGAGGGAAGGTGAGTCAACCTGTAATGCTTTGCCAGTACGAGTTTAAACTCCGTAGTTATTTGGCTGTCCGTAGGAATTTCCTTCGTAAACTGCTTTTTTTTATACTGATATCTGGGACATTTTGTACAAGAGGCCGTTGTGCCATATCTTGTCAAACGCCTTGGATCTGTCAAGGAAGAGGGCTCCTGTGTGGTCTCGTTTGTTGAATCTGTCGGTGATGTGTTCTACCAGCTTTAGGAACTGGTGGATGGTGGCGTGGCCGCTGCGGAATCCAAATTGTTTGTCTTGTAGTAGTTCGAGTGCGTCTGCGTCTTGGCAGAGTCTAGTCAGTATCACTCCTTCTGCCACTTTTGCTAGCAATGGTAGTAGGCTGATAGGGCGGTAATTTTGGGGGAAGAGAGGGTCTTGCCCTGCCTTCTGAATAACTATGACGTCTGCGTTTTTTCACTGGGCTGGAAAGTGGCGAAGTCTTAAATAGCGTTTATAATATTCACCAAAGCGATGATTGCTTTTTTGGGCGTACTTTTTAGTACCGATTTGGCAATTCCATCAGGTTCTGGTGCTTTTCTTGGTTTGGTGGCCCTGATTAGGTTGTTGATCTTGTCTGGGGACGTTTGAGTTAGGGGGGGATCATCATCGTCTGCTTGTAGCTTGTCTCGGAAGTGTCCGTTAACCTTGGAAATATCAATATTATTATAATTTGGGCTGCATTGTTTCTCAAAAGTGTTTGCAAAGGCCTCGGCTTTGTCTTCATTGGAGTATACCAAACCTTGTTCTCCATGTATGGGCGGGACGTGTTGCTTTTTATTCTTCAAACATTTAACCATGCGCGATAGGGAATTGTCTTGGGCATTTAGGGTTTTTAGTTTTTTAGACCAGGTAGCGTTTCTGTGCTCTCTGATCTGTTGTCTGATTTGGTTGTTGAGTCGTGTTAGGTCGTATCGGACATTTGGTTGTAATGCAGTTTGTCATCGTCTGCGGGTTTGGTTTCTTGTACGTATGAGGTCTTTGATGGCCGGAGGAAGGAGATTTCTGCCATCTGGGATTGTTATAGGGTTTGATGCGAAATGTAGAGATTCTTCGAGCTATTCAGGGTTTCGGATGGTGGGAATGCTGCCCTAATTACGTTGTAGATGGTTATGAAATGCAGGTGACGATGTTATGCATCTTCGGGCAATGGGAGCGGCTTCGAAGTCCCCGAGGTGAAAGAGCACGGGGTTGTGGTCGGAGTCTAGTTCGCGTACTGTCGTTATGTCGTATGCTAGTCGTAGGTTTTTTAGAATGGCAATGTCGAGTACGTCTGGATGGCCATGTCCGAAGAAAGGTGGAGTTTGTGGACTTACCACTACAATGTCGTTGTGTGTAGCGTATCTGTTTAGCGTATTGCCTTTGGAGTTTATTCCCAGACGGGTGTTTTGCGTTAAGGTCGCCGCCCAGGATTGTTTGGTCGTTGTTGTCTAGTAGAGTGTCAAGGTTGTCGTCGGGCAGGGGGCGGTTTGGGGAGCAGTAAACCTCTGTTAGCTGTAAGGGTTTGGTGACAGCCATATTTTTATAGATAGAGGTGGCCTCTATATGTTATAGGGCGTGTGTGGGACCCGAGAAATGGTCTATGCTTAATTTTAGGTAGATAACTGTGCCTCTACCTCTGTCGTATAGACGATCGTGGTGATATAATGTATAGTTGGGAAACCTCGGTTCTGTTTGTCGTAAATGGGTTTCGCATACTAGTATTACATCGAGATTGTGATGGTAGGTAAATTCGAGAAGGTCAAATTTCTTAGATTCTAATCTATTGGTATTTTAGAAACCAATCTGTAGCAATATCGGTTACTATGTTTGTGTTGGCATTATTTATTAGAAAGTCCTAAAATGTCGGGTAAAAGTTCTAAAATGGTTGTTATTTAGAGCTTTCAATGCCATGGTTAGAATTTTCTTAAGTAAAATGAAGTGGGCAGCGTTACCTAGCAGTTTAAATAGAAGCGCGGAGTCGTTGGGCTGCATACCAGTTGGTGGAGGTGTGGATGTTGTTACAGCTGGGGTAGTGGTTGCTGCAGCGTATGTTTTCTGGAGTGTAGATCTCATGTTTGTCGGCTGGTTGCTGTGTTCAGTGGTATTTTGGTGTGGTAAAATGCCGGATTATATAGGAGGTGCTGGCGCGACGGTGGCACGTGTTGGAGGATGTGGGAAATCATTGGGAGACTTTGATTGAGGTTGTTTTTTCGGGAAATTTGAGCATCCTTGGTAGTTGACTGGATGGTTACCTTTAAAATTAGCGCAGGTGGCGGGCTCTTCTTTAGGCTTTGTGCAAGTGGCCGAATGATGATTTGTGGCGCACTTGACGCATCTAGGCTCTGAATGACAGCCACGCTGAGTGTGATGGAAGCTCTGGCAGCGATGGCACTGGCTTAGGGTTTCTTTTTTTTTGTACGTGGCGTTTTGGTTTTTACTGTAAGGGGGAGAACTGATTCGATGTTTTATATGTCTTTGGAGTTTCCTTTCCTACGTGTAGACGGGTAACAATCTTGATTGGGAAACCTTTCGCACGTAAATTGCGTCTAAGGACAACTCTGAATGGTTTATCCTCTTTCAGCTGGTATGTATAGAAGAATACTCCGTCATCATCAAGTAAGTGAATCATATTTCTGTAGTCTTCTAGACTGACGGGTTGAACACTGATTCCGTCAGAGATGCTTTTGGCTTTGGAGAAGCTTATTTTTAGACGGGTTTATAGGGTTGCCTATTGGTTTTTGTCTTTGATTATTATTGGTGGGATTTTTGATGTTTTGGCAGTTGAAAAGATATGAGGTCCTCGGGCATTTCATTCCATATTGATACCTGCTAATTCTTCGAACTGATTTTCTGTTTCGGCCGTGTTTCTGTCTGTGGAGTCACGTCTGGTGCATTTTTTCGATTTGCGATCTGAAATGGGAGTAAAATTATCATTGTCGTTTGCTTGGGGATTTGACATTTCAGGTTGTGAATCATGTTTTTGATGGGTTTGAGCGGCCAAATTTGTTTGCGGCAAACTGTAGGATTTCGTTGATGAAGTCGTCTAACTCTTTCTCTGCCATTTCTTCGATTTTCGTCGTCATTTCTGACAGCGCACTGCGTTTTTGACAGTCCGTGGATTTTTAATATTAATTATTTTAAAATAAAACTGTTATTGTTTGGGAAACTGGTTAGTCCTAATGAGGACTGTTTTTTAGACACTATGCAGATGGTGTAATTCTCTGTAATCTTCGGAAAAAAGGACTTTTTATGTTGACATTGACTTTTCTTAACAAAGTAATAAGCTTGGCAATGCATGCAAAAAAATTTATGTGTCTTTCTAAAGGTTGTTAAGAGAAAAAACAACAATTTAATTAGTTAAGAGACTTTGACTCTTTAAGGGTGCGTCAATTGTTATACTTCTTATCTATTAGTCTTACTTTGTTTCATCTTACCGTAAGTAATGTTTACAATAACTCATTCGACTTCTGATGCTCATTCATATCTACCCCTAGAAATTTAGTGCGATCAATCAATGGCATATGTTCAATGGTTAAGTTAAGAGAAATAATTGCTCTCTTACATTTAAAAATTATGAAGATAAATACGAGAAGGCAAAAATGACTATAGTGGTTGAGCAGTGAAACCGACACAATTCATACGCTTTATTCTAAGAATTTATTGAAATTAGCCATCAGACATCTATGACTGTACGCGAAAAACATTTGAGTTTACTTTATCTCTGGATAGCCAAAAACAGATTAACTAACAAAAATGCCGTGTATTTGCAAATTTCTATTTTAAGAATGCATCTAAATCTGCAAATAGATATCTGCAACATCCCTCTTTTAAGGAGTAAAGAAACCTCTTACCGTTCAGGGTAAGTCAATTTCTAAAACTACTCACAATGAGAATTAGACGTTTTCATGAATGCCAATTGTTCTTAACGAAGTGATATAATTTTATAAACAGCACTCAAGAATAATGCTAAATCTCTTACAAGAGAAAAATCGATAACCACTAACAGCAGATGTAGATATATAGTGAAGTAACAGTACCATAAACACTGTTTGGTATATAGAAATTCACATTTGTTCAAAACAATAAAGGTTGACTTCTAAAAGATTGTAACAAATATTTGTTTTTCGTGTATAGCAAAAATATTTTGAAAGCTTGTTGAACATAAAATAAATTTAACTAAAAAAGTGATATATAGACTGAGAATTTGATTACCGCCAATAAAAACTTTACGTTTTTTTTAACATTTTAAGAACTACCTGTGTATAACTACATGTTCCAAACTTTCCTGTTATTTATTAAGTATAATCGACATTTACAAATGTTCGTAAAAAGAAAAGAAACTAAACTTTCAAGGAGTAAATAAATTCCGAAAGTATTTTATTATTAACGTTGCTCGAGAATTAGGGAGAAAGGGCAATATCCAATTAAATCCCCATGGATACGTAACCAGAGCTGATAGAATTAATTCAACTTAATTAAATTTTATTCAATTATTATTCAATCGACTATATAAATTTTTGAATTTGCTCGTTCTGTAATATAAATAATAAAGATGTTTCTGAGAAAGCTTATAAATTTCCTGATAAGTTTTCCTGTACTTTATCAATTTAATATAGACATTCTTACAGGAGTGATTTATAATGTAATGGGTAAATTGTTCCACCATTAATGGTTTACCATCTTCTTGTTGAGCTTCACAAATGTATGTAGACCTTAGTAATTTGTATACGTCCTGCGTATATATCTACACTCGACCCTTTGGACACGCAACTATTACCACGAACCATCTGATCAACGTACAGCAATTAGTCATTACGGTATAAGTGTAATCGGGTAGATCTAACTGTACTTATATGTATATATAGTTAGCGGGTAGGTGGGCATAATTTCACCGGCATTACTTGAGCGATTAAACTCATTACTTTTCCAATAATTCTTTTTATTGCCTTTAGTTATCGTTGTATTATAAAATTGAAGGCTGCTTTCACTGCCTGATTGGTACGTTTCACGCTATTAACTGTTTTTATTGAGTTACTACAAAGTTAAAAAGAAACATTCATATTCATGATATATTCTCATGTTTCTCTTTTGTTCCAGCGGTTGCCAGGAAACACGAATACATTTACAGTCGTGGACCAAAAACTGGATCCTCCAGCTGTTGTTTCTAAGATACGGTTTTTACCATACAGTGATCACGTGCGCACTGTTTGCATGAGAGTAGAGTTGGTCGGATGCGTATGGGCAGGTAAGTTTGTTTAATGTTGCATTTAATGAATGGTAAGAACGAAAAAAAAAAAACGTTTACAACCCTCAGCTCCTTGAGAATTGTTTTTCACGCATTTGCGTCACTGAGAAATCATGGAATTTATGATTTCTTTGCACGCAACCTTTATGAGGTTTATTTTTAAAAGATTTTAATATTTTGCTACAAAGTTGTTTGTAAAAGTTCGGATCGTTATAATTAAATAAATAAATTTTTTTTTAATAATTTAAGGTTGCAGTTAGTAAACTATTTACTTAATATTTTGACTGTTTGTCACTGTGAGTTTGTATAGTAAGTTATCGTGAAGATTTACCCATAACATATCGATAAAGAATTTTTAAATCTATTTCTATCAATCCCAATTTAAACAATTGCAAAAAGTCTTACAACTGGTTGCTCATGTTTCGTCATTCTCTTGGATGATTTTCGATTAACTTGGCTCAGTTCTGGTGTCAGTAGCGTACTTGCTCAATGCAATAAGAGGTTACAGCTATGACTGGATCTTGTACTATTAATACGCCTCGGTTTCTTTGTCCGTTTTACATCCATCTGTATCAAAACGCATAAGTCAGGTCAGATTTATGGTTACTTTGACGTTCTTGCAGATATTGTAAGCTGGAGTGAAGCAATGGAATCCTACATCTAATACTGGACGCACTAACATTCTTTAGATTGCACTTTCTGCTCGTCAGAGAGTAGTCAAATGGTCAAGTCAAGTCCAGTAGAACTTATTTGGCTGCAGTGGAGGTCGTTTTCCTAGACCCAAATCAGTGTCTGCTCAATGTGATCTTAATATTGTTCTGCTAACCCTTGTTTCTTCACAATAAAGATTTAATTACACTGTTTAGAGGATTAACCTTTTGAGGACGGAGCTATTTTATTTTGTAAAAAGATATCATTTTTCTCTTGGGCACATTAGGTTGGGCACCTATCAGCCCGGTGGATACATTCAGACGGAATTCTTTCAACGTCTTGAAAAAGAATGAGGACATTTACCACTGCTGCATCTAAGAAGTAAAAAAAGATGCGGTGCCACCACTTATAAGATTTTATATCAACTTCATATAGCGGTTTCAACACTCGAATTTGTCAACGTAACTCATGTGACGGTTATAACCCTTGACCATTGTATGGAATGGAACGTCTTTGGTGGTAGTTTCCCAGAAACAGAACGACTTTTTGTCCATCCACTTCAAGCAAGTGACTCCTTTTGTAGAGACACGCCAATCGGAATCACCTGTCTTCAAAACCTTGTCACCTTTCAAATTGTTCGGCGATTTTTCCTTGTCGTACCGCAGACGTACAATCCTTCTGCTAATAATGATTTCTGCAGCGTTACAGAATTGAAGTAACTGTCAAAGATATCTCAAACTGGTTTCTACAATGGTGTCTACTTTCGCCGTGTAGATTTGGAACTGATATACGTAGCCACTACAATCTGCGCGGATCCACACTTTATAGACACGTTTTGTGGGGGATAAAGTGATTCGCCTACACGTGGTGTCCCCTCTTTAAAGCTAAACGACTAACATTAGTCGCCGAACTCGCAGTTCAACAGAAATCAAGTAAAATGCTTACTAACACAATCACTCAAAAGAAATCAAATGCCAAACGGTCTTTCTCAGCGCAGAAATTAGAAGCTTCATCTCAAACACTGACTGAAATGTCTTTGGTATTGTGGAAGCAAATGCGTGTACAGAGTGCTTGGAATTTTTCCAGTTGAATGGATTTCAAATATTCGCTCTACCACGAGCCCACCAGACATCATCAGGCCTTCTGGGAGGTATCAAAGCATGACGATTCATCATGAGATTACAGAGGCGGATAAATTTGAGGAAGAAGAGGTTAAAGTATGGCAAAACAACCGTTTAGACCAAATTTTCTACATTTACAACCCTCCAACCAATAAACCTGATTTCATCTGGCTCGAAACGCTTTGGATAGACAAGTCCATTGCACTTGGTGATTTCGATACACCGTCTATTTGCTGTCGGAGCTTTCATGGAGGGGCATATTGATTCTAGTCAAATGTTGCATATATAAAATGAGGATAATAAAGCTATCGTCCTATTGCAGTGTTCTCTGTAAAACTATTGAGCGTATAGCAGTTTTAAGGCTCGCGAGCTATCTGGAATGCAAAAGTCTTATCTTCGAATGCCAAACTGAATTCAGAAAACATCGAAGCACAATAGACAATTTAGTACGTTTTGTTCAAGCAATTAAAGATGGTTTTCACAGAAAATAAAAGACTTGGGAATACTTGTGGATTTTAAAGCCTCTTTTGATCGTGATCAAGTCAAAGTCAAATCATAATTGTTTCTGCCGCTGTGAAGCAGCAGAGCCTTCTGTAGGCATGCGCCTTTTTGGCCTGTTCATATGGTAGTTTACTAGGTGAACGCTGCTGCACGCGGTCAAGGATGGAATAGGGTGGTTGATTGTAAACTTTCGCGTAAGAGCTCCCGCAACGTGTCTGGCCTGGGGGAAAGTGTGCAGGTCCGACGTGTCGGTTCCATCGTCAGTCCGCTCCCCAGTTTTCCATCGGCTTCACCGTTGCCTCATACTACGAGTGCACCGCAACTCATCTCGCAGGGGCTCCGGTCTACTTGGTCTCCGGCATGTAGTTGTTGGTACCTAGAACAGAAATTATCGTGTATGGGAAGATACAGTTCTTTATAAGCTGCTTAAAATGAAAGTATGCGGAAATTTATATAGATGGGTCAAGTCCTTTCTGAGTCAATGAAACCTTAAGGTGAAATATGGCTCGTTAACATCAAAGTATAAGCAGGTTCGGCAAAGTTTGCCGCATGGCTCTGTTAGCGGACTTACGTTATTTAACGTACCTATAAATGACCTTATCGAAAAACTTGTGACTAAACTTCCAGGGTTGAACGCCCTTCTGTATGCCGACAACCTGATTATGTAGGCAGCAGGTACTAAAATATAAATCTTTGGAGGCATACTTAAATCAGGCTCTCACATTTATTGAGGAGTGATCTGATGAAAATGAATTTGTTAGTCCATCCTGACAAAACGACCTTTCAACTCTTCACTCTATCCATTAAGCAGCACCTCTTAAGTCTCCAGTATGATGGTCACAAACTTGCCGCTACCGATACCTGAGCATAATCTTCAACTCTAAGCTCAGTTGAAATACTCAGATACAAACTAGTATGAAGCGGAGAAACGAGGTCATCGCTATTAAAAAGACTGATCGGTACAAAGTGGGGGGGCATCGTAGAATCTACTAACAACGGCTTACAAAACTTACGTCCGCCCTTCAATGAGTATGGCAAGAAGGTAGTGGTAACTACCAGTGAAATAGCTATTTAAAACTCGATAAATCTCAAAAAAACACCCTTAGAGTGATTACTGCAAACTCCAAGTCTACTTCAATCGCTGTGATGGAACTGCAGACTGGTATTGAGCTCCTGAAGTACAGGCTCGAGAACGCCTGCCTAGTACTACATAAAAAGTTAAAGAGGCTAGGCAATCTATTACCAGATAGACTTGTGATGCAACAAACTTTTGTAAATAAAACCTACAGCTTTCACCATGAAAAAGTTTTTACCCCAACATTGCCTTCCACCTCATCTAAAGCTTGCCCAAGCCAACTAGGAACTGACAAATGGATCTAGAAAAACTATATCACCCTGTTGGGAGCTCAGAGCAACGGCTCTGAAGACCCTAGACCTGAGATACTCTCAGAACACGTAGACCCACTTTTATACTGATGAGTCAGAAGAGAGTAGCACAGGAGAGTCAGGAGCTGGTGTTTTCTGGCGTCACTTCCAGAGCTCCGTACCAGTGGGACGAGGTTGCTGCAATTTTGATGGAAAAATAGCAACCATAAAAACTGCTCTTTCATGGCCAAAGCACAGAATGACTGGTAAGACTGTTCTTTTAATGGACTCGCAGACTGCCATAATCGCTGTTACCAGTCTGGGTGAGAGTCTATCAGAAACCATCCATAGCTGCCGCCTCAAGATTAACCAGCTTCTCCACACCGGTAACAAGGTTGTGTACCAGTGGATCCCTAGCCACGAGGAGGAAAACACCTGGTCAAGCAAAGTTTTCTGCTCCCACAGTCCGAATTAATTAAGCCGCTGGTGGCCACGTGACAACCATAATCAAGCACCAGATGCAAGTGGAGTAACATACTGCCGTACAAGGCAAAAAATATGAAGGTCTAACATCTCCTGACGGGCGAATACTCCAGAACCTCCCTCGAATTGTTGGAGTCTCCATCTTCAGGATGACAACCAGCTACAATTATCCCTAAAAGCAGCTCTATAGAATTGGAAGAGAAGACATGACGCGTGAACACCTGCTAGATTGTCCCTTTCTCCAGGATGTTCGCGACTAATTCAACTTGACCAACAACCATGAAAGGACTACTGATGTAAGGAGAATGTTTTCTCTTTATTCGACTGTGTGCCACAGAAGGGCCCAGTACCTACACACAACCGGCGTTGTAAAAAAAATGCCACGTTTTATGCGCTTTAGCGGCCAATTCTGACGTATACTGCTCCGACCCTTGAAACGGATTATGGACTCATCTGTTTCTTGATTGTCGTGCGAACTCATTACTGATATAAAAGTTTTGCTGAGTTTATCGAACGAAGGACGTAATTTATATAGTTTGTCGAAGTTCTTGCCACCATTTTTAGGTTGCCTTTCGTTACTGTTTACGTGCAGGTTACCAAGCAGCGAAGAAAAACTATTGCTAGGCATTACAGAACTAATTACGTTGATCCCATAACTTAGGTCTTGATGACCGGTAATTCTTGTAACTTGGAAACTTCTTTATGTCCACCAACAAGTTTATTCCAAGGAAAGCCTTCATTTCATCTGTGTTTGTTGGCACAATCGCATTGTGATCACCTCCCTTTTCCTGAACAGAATACAGACTTCTCTGGAATATTATATGTTCAATGAGATCCAATGAAAATAAATGTAGGAAGTTTCAACGGTAGAAGGTAAACTCAGGACAGTTTCTTCTGAAAAGATGTTAGACAAAGCACAGTTCGAAACGTCTGAAGTCCACTCTTCATCAAGGTAATTTTCTCCTATACCAGAAAGAGCGGTAGGTTGTTCTTGTCTTCCCAGTCTTCGTCATCACTTTTATTGATGTGCTGTTTTAATCAGTACAAACCGTGACGTTATCTAGATTCTCTTCAACAAAATCTTCTCATTTCTTCAATCTTGAAGAGATTCGCATCTTTAGCACTTTTAGCAGATATTTCGGTGTCATCCCCTACAGAAGATGCATTTGACTCAATATCTGACGGAATGTGGTCCTACAGGTCATAATATTATTTGGTAGTCACCGTTTCAAGGTCCAGATATGACCACATTGATTTTGCTGCAATGTTACAAAAAAAGCGCGTGGTCATAATGCTAAACCACGTAAATAAATATGCCCATTGTTTACAAATAATGCACAGTAGACAACGAATTTAGTTTATTGTTACACATACACAGCTTATGTACTTGCCATTGTCCACAAAACTTAACAACTCACTATAATGCACCTTCCAACTAGCCTCCTAACACAACACATACAAAATGCAGTTGCATGCAATTTTTGCCAAAACCCAAGTGCACACAGTTGTTCGGTAGTATAGGCAACACAAACGACACGGTAGTTAGTCTGCGGAACCGCCAGAAAATAGGAGAAACTTATTAGAAAGGTGGTTTTTCGAGGTAACCGCTAGGCCTAAAAGGGTTAAAGCCTCCACATTTTTCCGTATATTTACCTAACCTGCAAGAGTAATTACTGGCTTATATCGATATGTTGATTGTAGGAAGTCCGGAGACAAGTATCATCCTCGAATGCTTTCCTCCATCTCTAAGCTTCAGCAGCATGTGTCTTCACGTTTTCCAGCTGCTAACGTGACAGACTTACTATAGATTTTATATCAAGGAAGGTTTCCAGTGTTGTTGCTATCCAAAGGCTCCTATGGCTTTTGATCAACTGGTGAAAGGATCGTCTTGTTAAAGATCTGTCGCCACCACATCACGGGTGCGTCAATCTAGTAGTTTTTCCATGATGTTTAAATGAAAACCACGAATGAGAGCTTTCCGTGACTTTACGTGGGTGCCTCTTTTTCTGTGCTTAGTGTCTACAGTTTTTAAGACTTATGATTATTTTTCTGCAAGTCATTCAATCTGGTTGGTCTTCGAAATTCTCCCACCAAGACTTTTCCAACCCCAAAGTGGTTCATTTATAGTACTCAAGAGAATCCTATCAGTTTCTTCTGTCTTAGTGAATTCTTCTGTTGTGGTTTGTACAGGCTTGCAGTATCTTCTCTTGAATGTCGTTTTCTTGTTTCACTTTGCTTTACATTGCTGATATTTAACTTTATTGGAAACCTCTTGTACTTCTTTCACCCTGCTGACTAAATCCTATTCCATCAGATCTTTCTTTTTGAACACTTTGACTATGCGAGAGCGGTTGTCATTTAAAGTCAAACAAAATTTGATGAACAATAGAATTTTGGTTAGCGGAAGTAAGTGATGGTGATCATAATTTTGTCCAGCAAATGCTCAATGAGCAAAAACCAGTCATTAACGATTAAACACCGAAAGTCTTTACTTTTTGATATTTTTATTGATCATGACGCGTTATGTGCAATGTTGAAACGGCCACGATGTGCTGTGAATAATCTAGAGGGCTCACAAACAGATCTTGCTTATTTAGAGCTGCCAGTTTACTTGTTGTTGTGTTTTTACTTTGTTCTCAAATCTTTTTAAACTAAAATAGCTGAAAACATACAATTTAGTAGACATCTGTATTTCTGGAACGCCGTTTATTCGTTCAAGTGATAACTGGAGGCAAGGCCAAAGAGAAGTAAATAAGTACAGTAGAACGTCTGTTAGTGCAGTGGTGGTTAATTACATACCTGGTCAATTCGTTTGTCTCATTTGGTTTTGGTGTTGCTGCTCTTAGACGACTATACTAATGATCTAATTTCACTAATGTAGAGGTTTACAATTCCACATCTCCCCGTACATTTTCCTAACCAGAGCAAGAACGATTATTCATTCACTAATTGTTTTGGCTAAATGCTAATTACTGGTACGACTAGAGTCTAAACATTACTTTCAACTACTTCACTCTATTTTCAAGGATTGATTTCATCCATTTGCAGCGTGAATCTTAAAGTGATTGATGTAAAATTGGGTCTAGAACAGCTTTTTGCTATTTCTCTGCAAGCTGTCTCATTTGACCCATATCATGTGTATCGTTTTTCAAATTTATCTATCTGGTGCTGGAAGTTCTTTTACCAAGGTCTCTTTCAGCAACCATGCGGATTTCTAATAACTTTCGAGCCATGCAAGTGCCTTCAAAAACGTTTTTCCGTTATTTCCTTTCTTGTTCTAGTAAATTCCTCTATTATAGTATCCATGGTATTAGCCACGTTGAGGAGTGCCGGCTGGCTCAAAGCCTGAGCCGAAGCAACCAACACGCAATTTCCAGCCCAGCTAAGGATGGCTCACTCCAATCAGAGAGAAGCTTAGGTGTTACTAAGAGCAACGGTACTTTTAGACTTCTTATAAGACGTGGTAGGAGAATGAACTACATTTTGGAGACGCTTAGCTAAAGACCGCTGAAAGAAATGGCCAAATAGCAAGTACCAAAATAACAAAAAATTAGCAAGGATATAAGAAGAGAACGACCTATCCACAAGACGTTAGACTATCCGCTTGCGCCATTTGAAAAGCTGCTTGGCAACCTTTTGCGTTCAAGGTAGCACTGATTCTTACACAGCTCACAATTCGCTACCAAGTGCTTTCAAGTATCGTCCGCGTTCGCGTGACAAAGGTAAGCCGGACTGTTACTCAACCCTCTTAAAAACAAATAGGAATTCGTAATGCCATGACCAGTAATCAGGAAGCCTGTCTAAAGACTTGAATCATACCAGTTGCATCGTCTCGTCTGAGCAGTTGTTGACCAACTCGTAAGTCGTCTTGAGTTTCTCGGTTACATCCCAGCACATAAATGGTTATGTAGCATTTTAAATGCTTTTTTCCGACTAAGACGTTGGACCTTCTAAGATGCTTGATTTCTTCGGCGTTCATGTCTAAAGATACACAGAAAGTTTGGAATTGAAGCTGTCGATCCAGTCGTATGTAACCAAATTGGAGAGACAAGCTGCAAAAATGCTGACTTGCTATGCCGAAGCTTGTCTCGTGCTGATTTGGGTCAAAATGTCGTAGTCAAAGATCTGAGGATTTGTTGTTCAATACTGTTCACACTGAGTAATGGCTGTTTTTCGCTTTTATTCAATAGATATACACACTTTGTCAGCTAACTTCGCATTCAACGCCTACAAACTATAAATCGTCGTCGTTTCTGGTATACCCAAAGCTTTAGTCCAGTTACAAAATGCTAAATTGGATGACAACGGTCGTATTACGACTTTAACTTTGGTTGTTTCTGGAAACATTGCATAACATTGACAAAAACTTTGCGTATTCTGCTTACGAGATGAATAGTCGTTGTGACGCTCCGCGTTGCTTTCGTCTATTCTAGAAGTTCTGCAAAATACTACCCCTTTGTGATGATACTCTTTTGCTGGTGGAATTACTAATTTTTTGAATGTAATAGGTTTCTTTCTATTGTGTGAAAATTCGTGTCATCCTAGAATTCCTTATATACCAAATTTGTCAAATTCTGTCTTGTAACAAACTGAGCTGTCGCAGTCTTGGCTAAGAAAACTAAAACTACTTTAAAAGATTAAATCCATGTACGAATCAGAAGGCAAGCTTGGTACCTAGGCGTTGCAACACCTTTTATTCAGATAAGCACGGTTTGTAAAACTCGGATTCTGAATGTTGCTTTAATAGATTACAACAAGGAGTTCCATTCCTTTCTCAATTAAGGGCTCTTAGAAACAACCAAAATTGGCAATACACTAGACAGCTCAAGTCGGAGATTGGCAACTATATTTTATCATTCCAGTAGAGATTTTGGAAACACGTAATAATCAACAGAAATTTAGACATGACGGTAGTTAAGTAGAGTGTTTATTATGCCATTACAAAAATATCCCCCAAGCAAGCTAGAAGAAGCTAAGTAATCACAATGAACCAATAGGGCAAATGCGAAAGCAATGGCTTATCAGTTAACAAAATATGCTTTCTGCTACGACTTCTGGTAAAGCAAGTCCTTTTCGCACACTTGACTTAAATGGTCTAAGTACAACGGAAAGGTCGTGGAAAGAATTGGCAGGAGGCAATGGAAAACCATTGAATTATACTTTTTCCAAAACATTTCTCTAAATAGAACATACTACTGGTGGTTTGGAACCCACCTTAGACTAAAAGATGTTCCTAATATGCTCGTCTAAGTGTACTGAGCCGACACAACACGAGGGGAATTGTCGATATTCTGTAAACGACATGATAGCTACCCGAAAAATTAAATGGTGAGATCAAATTTAGCTAAACTTTCTGGTTCTCTAGAAGGCATACCTACAATGAATATGGACAGAAAGTAGTATGAGAAGAAAAGTACAGTTTGAGCGAGAAAGAGAAACAAGAACAGAATTTGCATAGTCTAGGTCTTACAACGCAATGACAAGAAAAACACAAAATATGTTTAAGATCAGAGCAAAGTTAAATATAAGTCTCGCACGCACAAGAGAGAAGAAGCATTTCAAACAAAATACAGTACGAAACTTTATAGACAGCATCTATGGGCTTTTTTGAATCGTTTAGCAGAACAGTTTTGTGAACAACAGTATAGTTCAATGTTTTACAGTCAAGGCATTTATCATCATCATCATCACGTAGTCATCGACGTCCACTGCTGAACATATGCCTTTCGTATATTTCTCCATTGGTTTCGATCTCTTGCTTCATACAACTAATTTGTGTTCTTTTAATGTCATCGGACCACCTTCAAAAGGCTTCCTGTCTAGGCCTTTATTCCATAATTTTTTTGGTCTATTTGTCGTCCTTATACCTTGCTAGATGTCCAGCACAGTTTCACTTTAGGGTTGCTATTTTTTCAACAGCGTCTCGCACCCCGGTTTTCCTTCTGATTTCAGCATTTGTCACCCTATCCCTGAGAGTCATGCCCATCATTACTCTTTGTGTGACGCTATCTTCTTTACCGTGATATTTGTAAGAGTCAAGGTTTCTGACCTATATGTCAAGACGGACAACACATCTGACGTGAAGGCATGGCGCAATCGTCCAAACGCAGCCCAGGTTAGTGCTATTCGCCTCATGATATCACACGTTTGGTTTCTCTTCCTAAATGTATTTCATGGCCCAGATACTTATAAGAGTACACTTGTTGGATTTCTGATTTGCCAAGTAGCATGCTTTCACTCCTGACAAGATTTGTCATAAATTGAGTTTTATTGGTGTTAATTTTGAGACCAACCTTTTGCGATGCTGTTTCCAGTTTCCAGTCTATTCGGATAACTTTAGATATTTCTTTGTTTATGTTTCTTAACTGTGTTTGGTTTGGGTCATACTTTTTTTTCATATTTCTTCTATTCTTCATAAGTTTCTTTGTTTGCTCGCTATGTTTGTTTTTGTATTTACTTTGTTTTGTGCTACACGTTTTCTTTGCTTCTTTGATGGCGTTTACAATGTTAGCGTTTACTAAGTCTCCGAGGGTGGTCTGAAAAGTTTCCGACCTAACAAAGATACAAGACATTTTTTCTGAAATTTTTTTTTTATTTTTCAACATAGTCTCCTTGTAACTCTACACACTTCTCCCAGCGATGCTCCCATCTCTGTAACCCGTCCAAATAGTACTCGGCATTTTTCTCTGCAAAATAATTGTTCACCTTCGTGAACAATTATTTTGCA